>NW_019091445.1:314747-345315 GCF_001949145.1 Acanthaster planci
TGCAATTTGTTATTAGGCGATCTCTTTTCCGGGTACCCGATGTTAACAAAAAACGGGTACCCGGTTCTAAAAATACCCGCAAATGCACTCCCCTAGTATCCTGTCTTCTTGTGTCTATCTTGATCAGTTGGCAGTAAACCCGAGTGGAGGGGAGGAGTACCCAAAGTCTCTTCTTGGCCTATCAGGGATTTGGCAGCAACCCAAAGCTTGCAAGGGAGTACCCAAAGTCTCCTGCAGCCTACTTGATTAATAGTGTCTGGTACAAGTCATGGAGTAGTCTATTTTCCTGACTATGACTATTATATTGATTAATTAAGTTAGCTTTATCAGTCATCATTTACAGATGTTTATTGATCACATTTATCTTCAGATCAGTAGGAGTTTGAGCATGAGACTGCCATAGGTGTCCGATTATCATGTTTTATTCAAGTACATGTACAAAGAAGCGATTTCTTCATTTGATATCGTTAAACACGTTAAAACTTCAGGTTCATGCTGTTAATTTAAAGAAAAAAACTTGATCAGACTTCCATAGGTTATACTGAGAAATAGTTGATGTTAGCAAATGTTTCCTTGGTTAATCTAACTGTGATACAGACTGTTGTAGCTTTATTTAGCAACCTCCCTTTTCTGTAAACCTTAGCTAAGGAGGGGGAGTGCAACGGGACATTTCATGTGATTACATGCCCTTTCAGGTCCACCTTAGGTTTGACCATTGCATTATCGGAAGATTAGAGTAGCTTCAGTCTTTTATGTGCATGCCTTCGGCCAAGCCGTATCATGTGTAATCATTCTCTGTATATAATGTAAATAATCTAATCAGAATGTATCACAGAGTCAAGAAGAATCCTCATTCTTCCCCCATCCCAACCTGGTAATGGTCAATCTGACCGTTACAATTTGGCACGACGTGTCACGGCTCACCGTCCCCTCGCATGTCAAAATTACGCTTATACTGCACAAAATGCCAAAGACCGAGTTTTCTTCCTCAAGTCGTCGTTTCCGGTAGGATGACGAAAACAATGTGTTTCTATGGGGAAAAAAATCAGAGTAAAAGACATCGGTTGCAAAACCAGGAAGACTAAGAGGAAACATGCACGACATGACTAAAATGCGTTTGAGCGAAATCAGCAGACTCAAGCAATCAAAGGCTACATTTCACATGCATAAGCACATAAAACTGTTCGTATAGCCCTACACCCCTAAGCCTAGATGGGAAATTGTAATTGGCCAACCGAGACAAAAACGCTGAATCTGGGGTGAGAGTTACGGGTTATTTCTTACCACAGAAACTTCAGTGCACCAAATATGCGCCGTCTACATGTAACTCAGAAGAACCAATGGGGAATACTTCAAGGAATGATTCCGATGTGATATCATCCAAAGGACGCTGATTGCCGCACCCAAATTACTCTCATGTGGATCACACAAGCGGCAGGCGCTACAGATGGCCGTCATCTTAGCATTGTGCGTTACATGCAGTCCCCGCAGCAGCCACATTCATGTACAGTGCACAAACTAATGGTTATGGGATGGTGACCTATACTGGTACAGTGGCCTCGAGAAGACATACACCGGTTCAAAATTTTGAAAATGGAGTTCAACCCGTTTCGTACAATACCTTTAATAGACCGATTGCGCCCATCAAGTCACGTGGTTCATGGTGGGTATCAAACATTAACATACAATGCGTCCTCCCGTAGCAACGTGTGTCTCAAGTTTCACTTATCAAAGATGAAGCTGACGGTTGGTAAAGTGCTCCATCTACGATGTTCTGAGTACCGTACCGAAAAGTAGGCTTTGTTTTTGGTGAACAATACTTAATTCACACTTTCTATAGGAGGACACCACGTTTATTATTATTTCACACCCATTCTATATCATGTGTCATCGGACGCAATCGATCTATTCGATGAGCGCATAGCTTGGTAACACAGATTAATTTCTTTGGGAGACTGTCGAAGGAGACTGATTTTTTTAAGTGTCTATTGAGAAGTCCACATAGGTTGTAGTCAACTCCAGCCCCAATGAATACAGAAAGAATGGAGCCTATAGTTAAGGGTTCAATAGCATGCATGCCAATGTTCCATACGGATTCTCAGACAAAAAAATCAAAGCATGTTTTGTCCTTAATCAACTTTCATTTTCAATTTTGCAAAGGTTAACCAATTGTACCTCTGAATATTTACACAAAACAAAATTAACCCACAAAAGGTGATATATCCGAAATCTGCCTGCAGCCATTATTCAAAATGCGTCCCTCTGCTTTCTCGGGTAAATCCATATTGCCCCCAGGGGGAAGCCCAAAGACCCCGGGAGTTGATCCTTCAAAGATTAACACAATCTCACCATTTTGGGGGCCACGAAATCTCGGTTTCTAAAGGAATGTTGGGACACTTCTAATGTTGGGTTGGGCGGAAATTGTCGAGGCGGGAAAACCGCGGGCCGTTCGCATACCAGCGCGGGCAACCAGCCAACTCCATGCGGGTCCGAGCTGGCGCCCCTACCGGCCGGACCTGCCGGCGCTACACTATTGTTTGTCTGACCGGAAAGCAATAATCATCGAGCAGAGTTGTAACTCCTTCTGTGTCCTTCATCCATGCTCAACCTTGCACAGATTTTAGTGAAGGAAATACATCACACAGGGTCACGCCTAACAATGCGCAGAGCATTGTGGGTAAATTTCTGCAAGGCTAACAAGCTCGTTTAATGCATTACACAAGCGGTGGTTATAAATTTGATTTTTTTTCTATTTTTCCTCATTGCTGAAAAACGTCTCATTACACTTTATTTGTTCATCCAAAATTGATCAAGATCACCATTATTTAATAAAAATACATGAGTTTTGCGAAAAACACGTGATCAGTGATACCTTGTGAGGAGATTAACTACCGTCACTGGGACTAACTAACAAGGATATGTTCTTATCATATAGCTGATACTTTGCCCGTGCAAAAGCATTGCCATTGGCAAACTAAAAACTGAAAGTAACGCTTCGTTAACAGGAAGTGATAACCCCATGGTCGCAGTCAAGGTCGAGCACAATGTTGTAATTAAATCATTGTGCAAAACCGGCATCAGCCCTTCCAAGCACCATGTTCGGGCGCTGGGCGACGAGCAACTTTAACCCTTTGTATTAGAAGACTCCTACTGGTCGAGCTCTTCAACGACGCTAATATTTTATTAATTCCTAAGCCTCAAGAACCGTGTAAATAGAGCACATTTTCCCTATCTCGTCAGTCAGGTGCGGCTATTCGGAGCGCAACCTTACGTTGTGCGGTGGAAGGACCCATTTCGAGAGTAGTGCGGTATTTCCAAAATACCTATTCTTATGGGGAATTGCGTGGTACCCGTATGAATGCCAAACTAGCTTAGCTTGAACCATAGAGTGGGATATAATAATGATTACTATAGGGCGTACTTCCCATTACAAGCAACGCTTTGCCACTGTGCGCCATTGGATCGCAGGCTGTCAAAGCCAAACCGGAGGAATAGCACGCCAAGTACCCAGATGTTATTGTTCCCATACACGATTCAATTGGAAACTTACAAGAAAGTTTGCAGTACCTTTTTTTTGCGACGCATCTTTAATATATGGTATAGAACAATCGAAACCGTACTTAGTTGTAGGCCCTATTTTAGGATATTTTGATAGCACAATTTTTTTGTTGACATATCGCTCCGTGTACTGTACAGCCTTCCGTGGTGATACAGAACAGTCTTGATGACCAGTCAGCTGATTCTTTTCACAAATTGAGTGTCATGATCATGGAAGGAAATGCTCAGACAGATCAGGGAACACTGAGGAGCGAATTCCAAGAACAAATCTTGCTGGACAGTTTTTATTTTTTTATGAGAGCTGGAGAAGTTTCAAGGGTCTCCCTTTTAGATTTTGGTCAATGCTCTCCGGTATAGAACTCAAGCCCTTTTCGGTCAAGTGCCTTGCAAAGTCGTAACAAATATAGTAGAGCCCCTCTAACATGGCGCACTTCTACATTCACTTGACTTTCATCACATGGTGTGGCCAAACATCTTTGTTGAAAATCTAAAAACTCTTTAGTTAAAATAATCTTCATGTTCAGGGTATTGAGCCTTTGCTATCGTTTCAGTGTTGTGAAATTTTGTCCCAAATCTAAAATGTTTGCATCTGGAAATTAGACTCGAATTAAAAGCAGTATTCCCAAACACGGCGCACTTGACATAATGTGAAAAAAAATCCATAAACATTTTCGAAATACGTTAAAGTCGGCAAATTCTTATAAGCATCATCTCACTCACACGCTTCCACACGTTTGTCAGAGAATCCTGTTTGCATTTTGGGGCACATTTTAAAAGTGTTCATTTAGCATATCCGGTAAAACAAATCAGAAAACTGGGCAAATATAAGATTTCATCGGACTTTTGTAGCAGGTACGTAAAATCAACATTTATGTATCAGAATATTGGAAGTTTCAAAGTTGCCCATTGTAGAATTTGATTTAAAAATGTTGCTCGGGTAAGACGTGAGTGGCTAAATAATGAAAGCGCGCCACGCAAGGGGCCGCGTCATATTAGGGTACATCAAAAATACTAGGCGGCGAGTTCTTTCCTTTTAAAAGGAGGGGTCTGTCAAAAGTTCAGCAAACCTTTGCATGTTAGCATTGGTGTGATGGACAGCAGCTGTTGGTTTGGCTTTAAATCGTCATTCAAAGTTTCCTCAAAGCAAGCTAACCTTAGCATTTTAGATGGCATGATGTGGCTCTTCAATAGGACGGCACGGAGAGTCCACTTGAATTGCAGACAATGTTATTGTCAGATTATTATTCCAACTACTTCTTCTTCGAATTCGTCTGAAGAACATCTCCAAGTGATCTCGGGACATCTTATACGTGCACACATAATAGAAAGGCTGAGAAGCTGTCAAAAGATCATCACAAATACGAAGTACTGAGTCGATTGTACCCATAAACGTTACCCATGTAGTCTTCCATCTGCCCTTGCACAGTTGCCCTTCAGCATCTGTAAGAGCTCCTGGGTAATTCTTTGTATCCAGGAGCCATTTTTGTCTCTTCGCAAAGTCTGCAGTAATTGGACTCTTGAATCCCTTCCTTTAGGATACTTTGACTTCGTGAAATCGAACAGTTTATCAACGATTCAGATAAAGTGTGTTGTTTTCTTGCTACTTTCAACAAGGCAGAGGTCCTCCTCAAAAAATCAATGGCGTCAGCTACAGACGAGCTAAGTGAATGTACAGCCCCTTTCACATTCATCTTGTGCTGCTGCCACAAAATGTGCTTTGCTTTTAACTTATTTGCAAGGTGCAAATTATCCTTCTGTTGGACCTCGTATTATCTTTCGATGTACCTCCAATATATCTCATCTCCATCGTCATAAATTGTCCCGATATAGTTGCTAAGCTATATCTATCAAACAGCTCAGGTAGCACGCATCAAACACGAAGTACAGACATTTTGAGATAGATCCATCTCCTGGGTGTGGAAAGTACGGTGGCTTATATTCGCCAATTCGTTACACACGACCCCTTTTTTTTTCGGCGTTATATCGCCGTACTATGGCGCTATATCGCCGTACTATGGCGTTATATCGCCCTACTATGGCGTTATATCGCCCTACTATAGCGTTATATCGCCATACTTTATGGCGATATATAGCAATAGTACGGCAATATAACACCATACAGTATGGCGGTATAACGCCGAAAGAGACGGTGTGTTATGAATTGGCGAATACGAGCCACCGTAGTAAAGTGTGATCGCATTGCTTTAGGAGTAATTGAACAGCCCAACAATGGTGCTGTTTGGTTTGCATATGTGCCATCACATACCACACCAAGTGATCTACCAGGTAGTATGCCACTGGATGCTTCCAACAGCCAGTTAGCCCTACAGCCATGAAAACAAGGGCTTTAGTAACAAGACTGTCTTTCGAGGAAGCTAGGAAATTACCACCGTCTATAAAACCAGCATATTTATTATTCTTTAGCCTTGCATAAACATACAATGTTTTTTCATCGAATCCTCGGCTGCCATTTCCTTGACATGATTGATGACCTCAGAAATCCTGGCTGGCAGTTCAGGCTTTCACTGCATTTACGAATTGTGCTTGGATGTGGAAGTTGTAAATACTGCCTAACAAACCCATAGGCTTGAGCGCTATAGAAATGAAGGGTGGCAGCAAATTGCTTGAGTGTCTAAGAACCTGTGCCCGTGTTTGTCTTTTTGGATGATTTCAGCTTCTTGTCAATCAGTGTGAATTTATTTTCTCCAAAGTTGAGCTTCAACAACTCCCACTGTTCCTGGTTTATCATGTGCTTATACATTATATTTTACTTTTTCTAGAAAAATTGAGATTTTTTTACTTTGACGTTTCGCGTTTCGCTTAGCTACGTTAAGTTCCACACGGGCCTCTTGAAGTTGACGATGGTTTCTTTTAGTTTTACATGAACTGCACTTATCGATGTAGCATACATGTGTAGGTCATACAATTTCTTAGAAATGTTTGGGTTGCTTGGTAGCGTGTGTGGGCAGGTTGGTAGCAGAACTTGACTGGCAGCCAACCACAAGAGCCCTTGAGGAGGAGCGGATATTAACTCAGCTGCCAGTGACTATCCACCTTACTTGCCTACTGGGCTGAAGTTCTGTTGGCTGTGGTTTTATCTATCCGCCAGGGCGTTATCAGCATTCAGGCTCATACTTGTTCCCATTCATAAGTACCTTTCTTGTCAGAGAGTCCAAAGAAGTCAACATATGAGAAATTTCCAACAATTTTGTCCGGGAATTCACTTTCATTTTTCGCAACACCCCATCTATTTTATGGTATATTCCTTGTGTAAGTTGGAGTTGGTATGCCACATGGGGCGTTCTGCATACTGCATCACAAGCAGACTGTTGACCAACAGAAATTGATTGAATTGCCTGGTATTCAGGTGCCAGCGTGTCTTTTATGCAGGACAGGGTATTATCAAATCATAATGTCGATGATTTCCCTACAATTCACAATTTTAACCATTTATTCATATAAAGATGCCACAAGATGAAATACTGACTCAAAGATTATCAAGGGCTCTGCTTCCAAAAACCTTCCCGAAGGGGTGAGTCACGCACGTATAGTCCTGAACGTAATATTTTCATATCCTTAAGTAATTACTGTGCAAGCACCTCGGAAATTTGGTTGCACTGATTTTGGCTTTTACCGTTTCCACTGTCCCTTGTTTTAGCTAACTTGCAACTGACTTGATCAACACTGCTGTTTCATATTGCTAATCGTCCGCGGAAGTGGGCAATGCACAGGTGCGATCCCGGAGGCAATCAATTCGTGAAGACCAGGTCGTCTCAAGTGGAAAAATGATGAGCCTACTTGCGGCTAATCGCATATGTCTTGGAACGCTAGCGAAGCTAAACTCCAGAATCTTGGTCGATGTTCTGATGCAGCCAGCCAGCAACACAATTCCAAGGCATCTTACCACGATTCTTCAACCGGGCATGACACGAAGGACAGAGAAGAGCTCAACGTAATGTACATATGCGCAAGCCAAACAAGCAAATACATGTACCAAGATGCCATGTCCAAGCAAGTACTGTATAGCGCCCTCGACGGCAGTAGTGGGAAGAAGTGTAGAGTTAACATGGTGTATGTGATGAATTCATCCTCTTATTAGTAGCAGAAAAGTTACAAAAATGTGCAAAGATTTCTTCTCGTGTAATTAATTTATTTATTCCTTATTTATCTTGGGTAACCTAAACTGCTAAAGCTGGTTCTCAGTACGACCAACTTGACGGATAAGCCAATCAGCCCCCCCCAGTGATATTCAGAATTGTATATGAACGACATGCCACGCTTAATGTAAACGATATTTCCGCAATCAAAGTAGTCAAACTTGGAGTCTCGTTATTTATATTATCGAGTAATGAAAACAAAAACTTCTGCAATTTGACTGACTGCTACCTTTTTGGGTAGATGAGCAAATTGGCTGTGTGCATACGGTAGGCAGATTCGTCAAGTCCGGATTCTCAACTCACAAGTGGACACAAGAGGGCGCGAAGCAAGCTGCGCAGTCCCCATATTAAAAGCATAAACGCAGACAACGTCACGGAGGATCCTGACTTGATTCAAGTCTAATAACATAGACAGTGAATGAGATTGACCCAACAATTGACCGTTGTGTACTGCTGTATTAATTGGAAGTGGACTGGATTAGTTTCGTTCATTACAAACTGATTATTGTCGGCTATGACCAGGCCTATGTCTTTCCTTCCACCCTTTCCTTGGACGCTGAGATATCTATGCGTATTGGAACACTGATAATAGATCCCCCAAATGACATAAATTATCACAGACATAAATAACCCATAGACTGACAGGGCCTATAGAAATCAACGTCTGGATAACGTAATGGAGACGGCGCCCAACTAAACACGAAACCATGGGCGGAAGTAGCTTAGCAGTGTGCACAAGTCTATGGATAAATCACCGGAAGAGTGATACAAATCAGAAATTGGGATGGTAATTAATGCCCTGACGGCGACTGAAAACCCTGTCCAGCATTGATTATGTGCTCCACTGCAGCTACTTTTTTGTTTTTTTGGTTTTTTTTAAATTAATTCAGTCTTTGCACAATGAATAATTGAAATCCTAGTTTGTCGCCATGACCGCACGGTCGCGCATGTGCGCTTATAGCCCCACAAATAGGGCTGTAGATTGTAGTGGCTCTCTTTTACAATCTGTCTCTTTTCTGTCTCCACCACGGCCCTACTTCAAGGCATGTCTTAAATGCCTTAAATCCAAACTGCAGGATTTTCACAAACTTTGAAACGTAATATCTTCCGAAATGAGAACGACTGGACAATTTTACTTACACTGGCGTATAACTCAGAGTTTGGACTTTCATACGAGCACCCTAAAGCTTTCCACAATTGTAAATTTCGTCTGCATCCGTCTGTGCAAATTATTTACTTCATTTTATAATATTTACACGTATATGTGATGGAATCTGCAAAAACCCTTCGCATGGTGAGCTTTGTCATTTGGGTGCATCCATATGTACATGTATAAACTTCCAATTAATAAGGACATGCTCGTTTTTCCATACATGTATATTCCATTCATGATTCTATATTGTCTACAACATGAATCTAGGTTGTGTAGAATAACAAACAGTTTTGAAAACAGGGCAGAGTCCAGATCAATTTGAAGTTGATGTGCACCAAAATGACTAAGCCAACGGTGTGATCAGTTTTTGCAGATCACATCATATACATGTATAAAAGTGCAAAACTATTTTCTTTGGAAGGTGTGATCCTATAAAATTGAGGGCATTCCCCATTATTTGACGCCATTGTATAAAATTGTGCGACCTACTCCAGTCATTTTGTGCATAATTGCTATGATAGTCCTTCAGTAGTGCTGGCCATGCATCAGGAAGTCAAATAAAGTTGTACCCTAAACGGAAATAGAAACAATCCATAGACATCAAATCACAAAGAAAACCTCACCTCATTGTACTCAGGTGTTGTTTCCTTTAATTGAAGTCTTGACAACCTGTCACTAACAAATCTTAAAAAAACCCACTCAGCTTTTTAAAAAAACTTAGCATACACATACTTCACGATGTTAAATGGCCAGATGTTTAAAGGTGACTCTAGGAATATTGAAAAGTACCAGAAACTTAAAGGTTTGTCGGTTTTCCCCTGAAATCAAAAGCTCTGGTATAGTTTTTTTGCTTTCAGAAGCAAACTCACCGGTTCTTTTAAGAACCACGCCTTGTCCAAAAGAGATTGATTCCATGGTGTACCCGCAAACCCATTTCTAAACTAGACCATTGCACTGGACGGGGATCACTTTCCATGAATCAATCAATAATTGTCTTTATGAACTACAGTACACTGACAGGCCCTGTTTTCAATGATCTCAGTAAGGCAGTGGATTCTGTCGATCACAATATTCTCTTAGAAAAACTACATTAACAGGTCAGAGTTTTTTCTGGTTTGGTCATAGCCGACAATAATCAGTTTGTAATGAACGAAACCAATCCAGTCCACTTCCAATTAATACAGCAGTACACAAGGGTCAATTGTCGGGTCAATTGTCGGGTCAATCTCATTCACTGTCTATATTATTAGACTTGAATCAAATCGGGATCCTCCGTGACGTTGTCTGCGTTTATACTTTTAATATGGAGACTAGTGTGCAGCTTGCTTCGCGCCCTCTCGTGTCCACTTGTGAGTTGAGAATCCGGACTTGACGAATCTGCCTATCGCTTGCACACAGCCAATTTGCTCATCTACCCAAAAAGCTAGCAGTCAGTCAAATTGCCGAAGTTTCTGTTTTCATCACTCGATAATATAAATAACGAGACTCCAAGTTTGACTACTTTGATTGTGGAAATTCCGTTTACATTAAGCGTGGCATGTCGTTCATATACAATTCTGAATATCACTGGGGGGGGGTCTGATTGGCTTATCCGTCAAGTTGGTTTTACGTTTACGGCCTGTATGATGACTTACGTCGTACAATCATTGACGTTGGCGCCGGATGTCGCGGAATGACCATCAAAATGAGGGCGCCTTATAAGAAGTTATGCTGACCGTGGCGACGGAGGGCGATCGTGTAACTAGACTGTGTACAGTGAAGAGATGGCTGACAGGGGAAAAGCAAAGTAGGTCTGACTTGATTCAAGTCGAATATACTATGGAGAGTCCCTTGTGTCATTCCTGAGGCTTGTAAACTGTAAATATACATCGATGACTCTGCAATAACTTGTACCGTAGCCCCTCTACACTTGAAGAAATCGAGAGAAACCTTTAGGCAATGGTCAGTACTACTGGGCATTGAGAAATGCGCTCATTTGATAAAAATATAAGATTGCTTCTGACGACCTGAAAATCCGTACTGGTGACTCCTTAACTGAGGAGATCAGCAGCTTTAAGTATTGTTATTTTTTAACATGCTTTTATTTATAGAAAGATTTTTTTTTTGTTCTCTGTATTGGTTTATTTTTCACTGCTGGGCCCTACGTACTGATAACCAGCTTTAGCAGTTTAGGTTACCCAAGATAAATAAGAAATAAATAAACTATTTACACGAGAAGAAATCTTTGCACATTATTGTAACTTTTCAGCTACTTATAAGAGGATGAATTCATTACATACACCATGTCAACTCTACACTTCTTCCCACAACTGCCGTCGAGGGCGCTATACAGTACTTGCTTGGACATGGCGTCTTGGTACATGTATTTGCTTGTTTGGCTCGTGTACACTACTGGCGCATATGTACATTACGTTGAACTCTTCTCTGTCCTTCGTGCCATGCCCGGTTGAAGAATCGTTTTAAGATGCCTTGGAATTGTGCTGCTGGCTGGCTGCATCAGAACATTGACCAAGATTCTGGAGTTTAGCTTCGCTAGCGCTCCAAGACATATGACATTAGCCGCAAGTAGGCTCATCATCATTTGTCTACCTGAGACGACCTGATCTTCACGAATTGATTGCATCCGGGATTGCACCTGTGCATTGCCCACTTACGCGGACGATTAGCAGGATGAAACAGCAGTGTTGACCAAGTCAGTCGTACGTTAGCTAAAACAAGGGACAGTGGAAACGGTAAAAGCCAAAGTCGGGGCACTGCTAGAAGTGCAACCAAATTTCCGAGGTGCTTGCACAGTAATTACTTAAGGATATGAAAATATTACGTTCAGGTTTTTGGAAGCAGAGCCCAGGATAATCTTTGAGTCAGTACGTCATATTGTCGCTTCTTTATATGAAGAAATGGTTAAAATCGTTGAACTCTTCTCTGTCCTTCATATGTTGACTTCTTTTGACTCTCTGACAAGAAAGGTGTTTATGAATGGGAACAAGTATGAGCTTGAATGCTGATAACGCCATGGCGTGCAGCTCAGGCATTACTCGCGCCCATTCTTAGCCAGACTGAAGCACATGTATAAGACTAAGCACATGTTTATTCCCTCAGTAATTCGTTGGTGATATATATTAATACTCTTAAAGATTCCTTAGTTACGAAACACACGAATAAAAGCACAAGAGTTGGCCTTACCGTGTTACCGCTAATTGATTTTCTTCAAGTAGGGTATTGCAGTTCAATATTCAGCTTAAACTTTGCATTTTGCAGGTGAACACCCTAGAGATGACCATGACATTGTTCACCATGAAATCCGGGAGTGTGCTGTACCCTCCATTTTTTCCCAATTTCCACAACACAAGCAAAAGAAGCAAGCGAGCAAGAGGCCTCCACCTAAAACAAGAATGCCTGCAGTTAATCCAAGAACACAACCCCCCTCCAAAAAAAAAGCTATCAAGGAAGACCACATATGTAGCAGGCATGAGAATCATGACACCAGCTTACATTATTTATTGTTTACTAGTTTACGCCTTTTATTATCAGCCAACCAATGAGGATTAATTCGTTTACGGCTAATTAATTAGATAGTGAAAAATTTTCCCACGCTGTACGAAAATACAAATATCCTCACGTTAAAGAATACATATATTTAATAATGGGATTATATTTAACAAAAGATAATTATAAATTAACAATGAAGACAGCTTGAAGGCAATCTGTGCGTTGAAGTTGGGGACGACTTGACTTGGTTTGTTTTGACTTGGCAAATAACTGTAGAGCTTACAGTAGAAGCGACTTGCAGTAAAAGAGGTTGGATGGATGACGGAGATGTGTTGGGCTAAGTGCAGACGATGTTCAGGGTTCAAATGCACAGTCTCTCCCTCCCCTCCACTAAGTCAGGTTTCAAAACGGAATTCATGTGGCTCTGGTCCAAGCTAGTACCCACTGTCCAGCATCATACGCATGTGTAGCTCAAGGCTTACTCTGGTGATGTCTTTGCCTAGAGCAGGACAGGGACGAATATGTAAGTATGGCAGGATCGATGGATAGAGAAATCACAGCCAACAGAACTTCAGTCCAGTAGCCAAGTGAAGTGGAAGGTCACTGGCCAGTGAATTAATATCCGCTTCTCCTCAAGGACTCTTGTGGTTGGCTGCCAGTTCTGCTACCAACCTGCCCACATCGTACGCGCTGCCAAGCAACCCGAACATTTCTAAGAAATTGTATGACCTACACATGTATGCTACATCGATAAGTGCAGTTCATGTAAAACTAAAAGAAACCACCGTCAACTTCAAGAGGTCCGTGTGGAACTTAACGTAGCTAAGCAAAAGGCGAAACGTCAAAATAAAAAAAATCTCAATTTTTCTAGAAAAAGTAAAATACAATGTATAAACACACGATAAACCAGGAACAGTGGGACTGTTGAAGCTCAACTTTGGAGAAAATGCATTCACACTGATTGACAAGGAGCTGAAATCGTCCGAAAAAGACAAACACGGGCACAGGTTCTTAGACACTCAAGCAATTTGCTGCCACCCTTCATTTCTATAGCGCTCAAGCCTATGGGTTTGTTAGGCAGTATTTACAACTTCCACATCCAAGCACAATTCGTAAATGCAGTGAAAGCCTGAACTGTCAGCCAGGATTTCTGAGGCCATCAATCATGTCAAGGAAATGGCAGCCGAGGCTTCGATGAAAAAGCATTGTATGTTTATGCAAGGCTAAAGAGTAATAAGCATGTTGGCTTTATAGACGATGGTAATTTCCTAGCTTCCTCGAAAGATAGTCTTGTTACTAAAGCCCTTGTTTTCATGGCTGTAGAGATAACTGGCAGTTGGAGGCATCCAGTGGCATACTACCTAGTCACTTGCCTGCTGCAGTACAAGCCGAGATCACCAAGCAACTTATTTGTGTGCTTACAGAAGCTGGAATAGTTGTGCATGGTGTGATATGTGATGGCACACATGCAAACCAAACAACAGCACCATTGTTGGGCTGTTCAATTACTCCTACAGCAATACTGTATGGTGTTATATTGCCGTACTATTGCGATATATCGCCATAAAGTATGGCGATATAACGCCATAACGTACGACGATATAACGCTATAGTAGGGCGATATAACGCCACAGTGCGGCGATATAACGCCGAAAGAAAAAGGGGTCGTGTGTAACGAATTGGCGAATACGAGCCACCGTACTTTCCACATCCAGGAGATGGATCTATCTCAAAATGTCTTCACTGTGTGTTTGATGCGTGCCACCTGAGCTGATTAAGTTTGTTAGAAATAGCTTAGCAAATATATCGGGACAATTTATCACGATGGAGATGAGATATATTGGAGGTACATAGAAAGATTATACGAGGTCCAACAGAAGGATAATTTGCACCTTGCAAATAAGTTAAAAGCAAAGCATATTTTGTAGCAACAGCACAAGGTGAATGTGAAAGGGGCTATACATTCACTTAGCTCGTCTGTAGCTGACGCCATTGATTTTTTGAGAGACAACCTCTGCCTTGTTGAGTTTGAAGGGAGCAAGAAGACAACACACTTCATCCGAATCGTTGATAAACTGTTCGATTTCACGAAGTCAAAGCATCCTAAATGAAAGGGAATCAAGAGTCCAATTACTGCAGACTTTGCGAAGAGACAAAAATGGCTCCTGGATACAAAGAATTACCCGGGAGCTCTTACAGATGCTGAAGGACAACTGTGCAAGGGCAGATGGAAGACTACATGAGTAGTATTTGCGATGATCTTTTGACAGCTTCTCAGCCTTTCTATTATGTGTGCACGTATAAGATGTCCCCAGATCACTTGGAGATGTTCTTCAGACGAGTTCGAAGAAGAAGTGGTTGGAATAATAATCCCAACTGTCTGCAATTCAAGTGGACTCTCCGTGTCATCCTATTGAAGAACCACATCCTGCCATCCAAAATGCTAATGTTAGCTTTGAGGAAATTTTGAATGACTATTTAAAGCCAAACCAACAGCAGCTGCTGTCCATCACACCAACGCTAACGTGCAAAGGTTTGCTGAACTTTTGACAGACCCCGCAGAATTTCATGAGCATATTCTCCACTACGTCATGGCTGCATGGTTATAATTATAAGTAGACATGTAATTGCAGACTGCAAGTGCACACAGTGTTGTGTTGCCCCGTAAAGAAACACGTCGGACCCGGCTGTCCCTTCAGAAAGCATGTCAACCATCATGACCGATGGGGGGAGGTCTTATTCAACCAAGAGATAATGTCTTTCGGATATTGAAGACAACGGACATACTTTTAGGGAAAGATATTACTTGATCCTTGTTTGTTGAATTTCCCATTTGCGTTGAATTTATTCAGTGTTTAGTTTATTCCACATTTTCAAATGGTTTTGGAAATTTTCAATTTATCGGTTTTTTGATAATAATAATCAATTTGTGTTTCGTCAATCGAACTTACAAAGTAGAATCTAATGCTCTTCCCGCATGTTCTAGATTTCCAGAATGGGAGTTCACTTCGTTTATGGAATTTCTATTCTAATTTTACTGACAGTGTTGAATTGCCAAGTGTTATTGTTCTAGTTGTTCAGTTGCTATAAAACATTAAGAAAACCATTTTTGTATTTGTTGTTGTAGTCAAATAAGGCTTGTCGCCCTACTGAAATGACAAACTGCATTACTCATAATTAAACTTGTGCTAGAGCTTTGTATTGCTTTTTCTTCAAACGTCCATGGAGAAGTAAACGTTCATATCTCACATTTTTTTGGAATGTCCTAAGAAATTTTCATGCTTGCAGATACCTGCAAGATGGATCGCATGTCTCACAAGAGTTAGACTCATATTCACGTTAGTGAAGTGACTTGCCCTAAATTCTTTCACTTGATCCTTACGACAGCAATTTTACTACAGGTAATTGATGCATTTCAATTGCCAGTCTCAGAAATTCTTATCCCCATTAACGTTTCTGGAGAACATACTAGCATCTCTCGAACAAATGGGAAGATACTGTACATGAAATTTTCTTTTCACTTCGGAAATTGTTTTTAAAAGGAAAGAACTCGCCCCTAGTATTTTTGATGTACCCTAATGTGACGCGGCCCCTTCCGTGGCGCGCTTTCATTTTTTAGCCTCTCACGTCTTATCAGAGCAACATTTTTAAATCAAATTTTACAATGGGCAACTTTGAAACTTCCAGTATTCTGATACATTAATGTTGATTTTACGTACTTGCTACAAAGGTCCGATGAAATCTTATTTCTTCCCAGTTTTCTGTTTTTTTTTACCGGGTATGCTAAATGAACACTTTTAAAATGTGCCCCAAAATGCAAACAGGGTTCTCTACAAACGTGTGGAAGCGTGTGAGTGAGATGATGCTTATAAGAATTTGCCGACTTTAAAGTATTTCGAAAGTGTTTATGGATTTTTTTTTCAAATTTTGTCAAGTGCGCCGTGTTTAGTTTCCGGAGTCTAGTTTCCGGATGCAGACATTTTAGATTTGGGACAAAATTTCAAAACAATGAAACGATAGCAAAGGCTCAATATCCTGAACATGAAGATGATTTTTTTAAGATGCAGATTACCCGGAAAAATTGCGGCAATGATCATGGCGTACAACAGTCTTGGTTAAGGCGGTCGTCATTCGTCGCACAAAACCGCTCGCTGACCTAGTACGGACCTCAGTACGTACATGCATACGCTGTAAAATCAAGGTGAAAAGCGACTTACGAAATATGCAAAACAACTGAACCAGGATGAACGCCTTGGTGCAACTGTCCACGGAAGCTTATGCTTTTCTTACTTTTGCGCTAGATTTTTAGCGCACTACCTCGTATGCGAATAAGGAGAGATGCAGGCGTGGGATAAGTGCAAAGCGACCAATCTCAGCTGGTATAGACATGTATAAAACATCAACGTGAACTGGTATGTATGATAACAATGTAAAATGGCGGACCTTTTGAGACGACTGCAGCACGACTGGCGTACGAGTCTCTTCCCTTTGTTTCTTTGACGAGTGCAGTTAAACTCAAGTGACAATTTCTGCCCAACTCAACAGTAGAAGTGTCCCAACATTCTTTTCGAAAACGAGATTGCTTGGCCCCCAAAATGGTGATATTGTGTTAATCTTTGAAGGATCAACTCCCTGGGTCTTTGGGCTTCCCCCTGGGGGCAGTATGGATTTACCCGAGAAAGCCGAGGGATGCATTTTGAATAATGGCTGCAGGCAGAATTCAGATTTATCACCTTTTGTAGGTCAATTTTGTTGTGTGTAAATATTCTGAGGTACAATTGGTTAACCTTCGCAAAATTGAAAATGAAAGTTGATTAAGGACAAAACAATGCTTTGATTTTTTTGTCTGAGAAACCCTATGGAACATTGGCATGCATGCTATTGAACCCTTAACTATAGGCTCCATTCTTTCTGTATTCATTGGGGCTGGAGTTGACTACAACCAATGTGGACTTCTCAATAGACACTTATTTAAAAAAAACAAACAAAACAAAACAAAACAAAAAAATCAGTCTCCTTCGACAGTCTCCCAAAGAAATGAATCTGTGTTACCAAGCTATGCGCTCATCAAATAGATCGATTGCGTCCGATGACACATGATATTGAATGGGTGTGAAATAATAATAAACGTGGTGTCCTCCTATAGAAAGTGTGAATTAAGTATTGTTCACCAAAAACAAAGCCTACTTTTCGGTACGGTACTCAGAACATCGTAGATGGAGCACTTTACAAACCGTCAGCTTCATCTTTGATAAGTGAAACTTAAGACACATGTTGCTATGGGAGGACGCATTGTATGTCAATGTTTGATACCCACCATGAACCACGTGACTTGATGGGCGCAATCGGTCTATTAAAGGTATTGTACGAAACGGGTTGAACTCCATTTTCAACATTTTGAACCGGTGTTTGTCTTCTCGAGGCCATTGTACCAGTAAAGGTCACCATCCCATAACCATTAGTTTGTGCACTGTACATGAATGTGGCTGCTGCGGGGACTGCATGTAACGCACAATGCTAAGATGACGGCCATTTGTAGCGCCTGCCTCTTGTGTGATCCACATGAGAGTAATTTGGGTGCGGCAATCAGCGTCCTTTGGATGATATCACATCGGAATCATTCCTTGAAGGATTCCCCTTTGGTTCTTCTGAGCTACATGTAGACGGCGCATATTTGGTGCACTGAAGTTTCTGTGGTAAGAAATAACCCGTAACTCTCACCCCAGATTCAGCGTTTTTGTCTCGGTTTGCTAGTTACAATTTCCAATCTAGGCTTAGGGGTGTAGGCCTGTACGAGCAGTTTTATGTGCTTGTGCATGTGAAATGTCGCCTTTGGTTAAATGCTTGAGTCTGTTGATTTCGCCCAAACACATTTTAGCCATTTTCAACACGTATTTTTTTTGCGTTGGGGAGATAAACAGGTTTGGCCCTTGCGAAACGTATATTAATAAGCACTGTATGCTCAGTGTTGTCCGAGAGCTTGCGAAAAAAAACCTCATAAGCTTACTTGGCCAGCCGACTCCGGCAAGCTCGGTGGTCGAGTGGTTAAGACATCTGCACTAGTAAGCAGAAGGTCGTGGATTCGAGTCCCACCCGAGTAAGCTTGTGAGGTTTTTTCGCAAGCTCTCGGACAAGCACTAAGCATACAGTGCTTATTAATATACGTTGGGTAAGGGCAAAACCTGTTATATATAATAAACATTTTAGTCATGCCGTGTATGTTTCCTCTTAGTCTTCCTGGTTTTGCAACCGATGTTTTTTTACTCTGATTTTTTGTTCCCATAGAAACACGTTATTTTTGTCATCCTACCGGAAACAACGACTTGGGGGAAAAAAACTTGGTCTTTGGCGTTTTGTACAGTATAAGCGTAATTTTGACATGTGAGGGGTTGGTGAGTCGTTACACGTCGTGCCAAATAACCAAGCATAAATATTCCTTTGGTGCAACTGTTACAAATTTGACTGAAAATATTGGCTTACCATTCTCACAACATATCGAATACCAGCGTAGGAGTGTCAAAAGATCTGACATTTGACGTTTCAATCCAAATACACGTAGGTCTATGCTAAATCTGTGTCGGTGGTGTGACCTATAAATAAACGACTTTTTAGTAATTAATCGACGCAGCTTGCTCTGTTCATTGTCAACGTCTCATGGCTGACAGAGCACACTGGACGAAATGCCTATTGTTAATCAGCACTCATAAAAAGAGATCAATCGTACATGGTGTAACTGCAGCTTCTCTTCTCACCATGCAAATCTTTCAAATGTTTTTAATTTCACTATCACTTTGTCAAAATGCAAAATGTTGTAAACTTAAGGTCTAGTTCTAAACATGAAAAATGTTGAATTGCTAGCTCATGTTTGTTATACACTCTCAACGTGCATAGTGTTGACCCTAAACCGGGTTGAACCAGGTTTGGATAACTTGCTGTCCCATGCCTGATTTTCATTTTAAAAAATTGGCATAGGCCTACATGTACAAAACACCTTTTATTACAACTATGGCATTTCAAATCAATCTGGTTTTGTTGTAACGGTCATTTGGACTTCGACACAGCACGCGTAGGTATGTTTTAAATTCAGCTGTATCGAGAGAACGTGTGGCGCGCGAGAACGGTGTTTTCGATTTTCACAAACTCGGTGTCAAACTGATTTGAGAGAGTTACGTTGGAAACGCTTTAAGGGCGGCTCGTGAAAAAAATGCGTTGTGGCGATAACTGGTAAAAAGTTCAGGGGATTCATAACCCTAAACAAGTTAAAAGAGCTGAGCAGATGTCGCCTACCCCTCAACATTCACTCCGACATCGTCAAAAGGTAACACGTTTTCGCGCCACGTCACTGTGATATTATCAATTTTCAGAAATCTTACATGCTATTCTCACAAATTGGCCATATTTCAGGGGCAGGTGCAAGGTCCTCACCGCCCAGCTAGGGGTTAACCAAAAGTGTTGGAAAAAGTGCTGAACTCACTTGCAGAGAGATATCATGTAACACTATCCATATTTGGAGCAGAAACTTTTCAGTTGAAAAGCATAGGCAATTAGAATTTGAAACTAAATGCAAAAGATATGTCCTACCCTCGGCGATGATTTGCTGAAAACCCAGCCTTTGCGTGTTAAACCAATTCTCAAGGTATGGTCAAATAATGATGATGGTCCTTACCCATGTATGGGTAGTGTGCCAAACGTGATGAACGCTTGGCATGATGACGATGCCGGAACCTAAAGAGGAAGTTGTTTTCACATATAATTTTCTGGGTGGATCATTTCTACAAACATGCATCTTTTCCAGAATTTACACGTTTCATGGGGCAAAATGTGTCTTCCTTTGCGAGGATGAAATGCAGGTACCTTTTCACACATTTCTTTACAAAATCCTGGATCTGTGATTAATAATATCTGACAATGATGGAAACTGTTAACTTTATTGCATCCCAAAACACTGTATGTCCAGGCCCCATGCTATATTAAATTAAGGTTGACACAATCACTCTGAATTTCTCATGCCTACTCACTTGGCACTTTAATGAAATAGAGAGAACATTGTCAACATCGCTAATTTGACTTAAGTCTGGAGTCACTTGGTAACTAAAACGTTGGCGACTTTTCTTAAATACGTAGAAGCCACCTTCCCCACAAAATATAAATAAACTATTTAAAAGGCCCTGGTCCTCCTCCTTTGTAGAAAAACCCGATTTACAGCTCGAATTTTAAATTTAAGCCGGCTAACCCACACAATCAATGTAATCAAACAGAAAAAACCTATGGAAAACTTATCAAAGAAGCAAGGAACGAATAGACAACGCTCGCTGCGGTAGCACGACCATGTGCACACAGTGCGCTACGCTATGCCTAGCCAGCACACGTTACTAAGTCACTAGCCAATCAGGTACGTGCACTGCAACTCATTAATAAAATTAGACTAGCTCTAGTCCTATACACTTTCCGTCACACCTGCAATCGTTTTCAAAAAAAGTATGATGAAAAGACCTTTAATTCCTGAAAAATCGCTGAAAATTATTCCAAATATCTACAGCCTGAATTAAAAGTTGGCCATCGAAAGCTAGAATACTGAAAGTACATGTACCTGTATCCATTGTTTGAAGTGTCTGGCTCGTTACATTGTTCATACCCGCTGTGGGCGGCTGTTACTGAAAATGCTATCAACTCACACATTAAAGGTAAGAGCCGCAGCGGTATAGGCCATTTGCTTTGTACATGTAAAGCGTGTAACGGAACCCCGCTATTTTGGTGGAATCTGGCAAAATGCCAAACACGTGCTAGGGAAAGCGCGTGAGCTCTGCCGTGGCAACTTTGCAACTTTTAGTCTTCATCAAACCTACGTCAATGAACAAACCTGATGCATTGATTGTCCTAGAACAGTGACATCTTGATGGCGTCATCAAGTGATGTATCATTGATTTTTTCAATATCCATTTCAGCCAATGGACTTTGTACTCATTTTCCAGGCACCATTTTCGTAAGTTAGCGATGTTCCATCGTCATCAAACGTACAAGCACAGACCTTAAAGCAAAGGTAATACTCAAATACAGTAGTTACCTCATAATAACGTCATAAAGTGATTTATTATTAAATTTTGAATATTGTTACAGTAAAGCCCCACATCTGCTGAAGTGCAGTATACGTCCCACTGGGTTGAAACTTTGCTAAAACCAACCAAAAGTATGGAAGGGACAACGGAGGCACAGCAACAATAGGAAAGGGACTTGCGTTGCCTGGTAGTAAACAATATTAATAGCGATTGTTACATGAGATGCATTGTTATCCCGAAAATCTCTAGAGTTAGGCCTACTCTCCCAAAATGCTCCAGATAGCACTTGCTCACTCAAAAATGAAACGTGGGTATGATAGTCTTCCGATTGAAAAGGGACCCTCCGACATCACTAGAACTCTTAATTTCAGATGTAGATTTGTCAGATCATAAAGTTACATGTATAGTTTAGCCTTAAAGCCTTATGAACGCCTTTACATGGCTTGGCATGTAGCAAAGTGATGTTTGGAATTATGTGAAACATCTGCAGGGTTAACAATAAAACGATTTGTGCAGCATCCGATAATCATAAACACTCCCTTTTTCTTTGCTTTTTTCCTTCTCAGTTACTGATAAAACAATTCGCAAAGACGGTGCTGCCAAGGTATTACATCAAAGGGCATTGTACATCGCATTGACTAACACCACAGCAATATCTTGTGACATATTTCGCAACTTGTGTCTTCACAGTTGGCCAAAGGTACAGCAATGGTGAAAATTCTCAGAAAAGTACCATTTGTTTGGTGTCTCACCTGCTGCCTTTGCTTTCTCTATTCTGGTAAGTACTTAACATTTTTGTCATTTTGTTTTCTTTATTTTGTTTCGTTTTGTTTTGTTCGTTTCATTTTGTTTGGTTGTTTTGTTTAGTTTTCTTTTGTTTTCTTTTCTTTCTTTTCATTAGTAGGGGAAACATGCCGCCATGGCGCAATCTCTCTAAAACTCACCCATCGCTCCACCGTCGCCGAGCCAAGAAAGAACCTGGGTTTCTGCGCCATCTCTCTAAAACTCAGCCATCGCTTTACTGCGTCGCCAAACAAACAAAGAACCCGGGGCCCGGGGCGCAGTCTCAACACACAAACAAGACTAAGGCTGGTAGCGCAGCTACGCTGACAAACCACGCGGTCGGGAAAAAAAGAGGAAGAAAAAAATATAGTACCAAAAATAAAGAGAGACACTATACGTAATCATGGAAGTAAAAAACTGTAGAGAATGTCACAAAGAAAAAACTTTTGCAGAGTTTAGACTACAAAAGAAGACAGGGGACTTATTAGCTTACTATTTGTTGTGCTTAGATCGTCATAAACGCTGGGTAACTTGTAAACATGACAAAGATAAGCACAAATGCGAACAATGCAGACATCTACAGCCCCACGGTAAAACTAAAAAAACTGCGACGAATGAAAAAAAACAAAACTTGTTTTGTGAAAATAATAAATACAAATCCAGTTGTACAATTTGCACACCCAGAAAATGCAAACAACAAGGCGTCAATAAATATCGGTGCCAGGAGTGTCGAACATCAAAAAAAGTGGAAAATATTATAATCTTTCTTTTTAAAATACGATGTTGAGAACTATGGTGAAAAACCTCGCCATGTGGTTTAAATATACGTGTATCTCAATGACTATGTCACTCAGTACAACATCATGCTACCATAAAATCAAGGCTCACGCGTGAAGACTACATTAACGCTATACATACTGACCTGGCTCAATTTAAAAATTTAATGCAAAAAATCATTACGAATTATTACAAATTCACTCAAGACAACAACTTACAGCCATTTCCCACGGGTAGACACGGTCGGCACGTGTACATGTACCTTAGAAAAGACTCCATTGACGTGATCAAAGCTTAACGTCACCTGAAACTTTTCAAGAAGCAGGCTTTAGGGAGGTCAGAAGGTAACTTTAGAAATTGGGAATCGTGCCTCGGTTGTTTAACACACACACCTGCGATTTTTTACCACCCACACATCAGAGGCAGAAGCAAAAGTCACGTCTCAGTTGAGGGGTTGGGTAGCATCAAGCTACAAACGCTTCTAAAGGTCCGGTTTATTAAAGAAAGACTGGATCGAGGAGACTTTGCCACGGAACGTTTCTGTTTTATAGTGAAAATGCTGTCGTGTTAACTTCTCTAGACGCGAAACAAGCGTTGAAAGAATAACGAGAAAACTGTTGCAGAAAATCAAAGAGTTTATGCAGAGAGGATCGCGTTGGGCCGTCGACGTCGTCGTTGCATGTTAGAGTAACGTGACGCGATACCAACCCTTAACAGGGAGTTCTTACTCACCAATACCCAATTACTTAAAAACTGAACAAGCCATCATAAACGTTCAAAACTAAGATCAACAATATATCCACTGGTCTTTGAGAGTGGCTTTAGGACTCTACAAACAAAAGTCAAACAACAAACTGCAGCAAACTCAAAGTATCAAATTAGAGAAGAAAGAACATGTAGGAACGAAGAGTGAGACCAACTAAAATTCTCTAACGTTGATTTTCCTACTCCAGTGTCTTTAGTCCCTGGTGCAGAAACCCAGAATAACCTGTTGATTAACGTTGATTAACTATGAATCCAAAGACGGCCGTGTGTTTCCCTTCTACGTCTCTGAAAAACAAGACGCCCCCTTCATAATATACGCTGGTTTTAAATGTATTAAAATTTTGGAACGTGTAGAACACCCAGCGCAGAGCCCACGCAAAGCCCAGCCAACACCGTGAAAACGCAACAACATAAACCGTCTGTTTTATTTTACGTCATAGTTCGATGTGACGGTGTCGGCACGAGTCGACAGACCTACAGAGGCACAGACACTTCTACAAGATTCGCAGAGTCCCTAACGAAAGAAAAAGACAATTTTAACTGCGTTTTAGCTAACGTCAAATCATTTGCTTTATACCATAGTTCAAAACAAATTGTCGCTGAGTCCTCTGGATACCAAACCGTTCTTGTTACAAAATGGTACAGACTCATTGGCTTACGGTCACTACCAAATTCAAGCTTGAACCGCAGCAGGGCTAGGGGGATGTAAGTGTCTTTGGGTACCACATGAATTTGTTCTCTATCAAAAGAACACTTTGGGCCGTTAGCCATGTAGTGAAGCGTTGGACCCGTCGTCACCTTTTTGCCGTTGATCGTTTAAATTTGCTCGTACGCTTTTTGATTTGGTTACGTGTTTAAAAAACTTGGTTTGGCAGCTTTGGTTGCTATCCCCGGTGTAATCGATAATGTGTTGTCTTGGTTGTTGAACGCGGCAGGTAACGCGGTGTCTTGGTTAGCCGAACACGCGTAGGCCTTGATAGTCGGGGTAGGTGATTTGGTGTTTGCTTACGTGCAAAAAGATTAAGTTTTAGAGTCAACTTTGGATTATAAAAAGGCCTTTCATCTCGTTTTTAGGGAGTTGAAAGGCTTTCTTAATTTTTTGTATTTCTTTTGCTTTAGTTCTTTTTGTGGGGTAGCATCTCTATGACTACTTTATACGTTACGAGAGCAATCCCAGTAGCGGCTAAAGCTTCAATCGTCACAGACAATCTTTCATTGTTGTGAGCTTCCAGCGAAGTTTTTTCTAGGGGTGGAATTGGAGGTAAGGGCTAGGGCGCGGTGCCCGCAAGCTCTGGTGAGGTGAACGGGTCTGGCGCGGAGCTCTCGGGGTTTGCACCGTTGCCCGCGTTTTGGCATTTTGGCGCACTGCAACGAGTCTTGAAACTCGTTAATCGACTGTTCCAAGTCAGGTTCCGAGGATACGAGACCTTCTGCCACGGTGATAAATTGGTTTTGCGCGTCTAACCGGTGCCAACACGCTGTTTTTTGTTTAAATTTGGGCTGCCAACAACGCGTAGACGTAAGCCCTGATCGATTCGTTGAAACAAGTCACGCCTGAAAGTATGTTGCTGAGCCTCGACTTGCGCAGCACAAAGTCCTAACAGGCCAACGTGACGGCGTCTGAGTGCTCAATCTAAGACACCGGGTGACCAGACACTTTGTGCGACTTGGCTCACTCAGATCCCATGTAGGTGGTGCCGTCGTACTTTGGGTACTTGTAGGTCGTGAGCATCGTAGTTTTTCCTGGGACGGGTAGGTAGCCTGTGTTGCCTGTATCGTAGTAGTAAAAAGTGGTGCCTAGCCCGTTACTCGAAGGGGGGTGCCGTGTTTGTTTTGACGAATTGGTCAAGTCTACGTTAAAGAAGCGACAAGCATCAATACACTTACGGTGATCGTACGTATTGTTTAACGCGTTAAATACATCGTCACCAGCTATAGGCATGACGCAGTCAAACAAGATCTTTCTCACCGTGTAGTGCACGTGAAAGTTAAACAAAGCTGATATATGCAGGTTGGGGTCGCTGAGTAAGTCAAAGCCGTCGTTGCACCGCAAATTGAATTGGTTTTGATAAAAGGTTAGAAGATCTGTTGTCTTTGTTAACCACGATGACTGCAGTTGGTTCCCGTGATTTTTTACTTGATTTTTACTTTACATTTATTATAAAACGGAGAGGCGGTAGGAGTAAGGCCACGGCTCGCAGAATAACTGGCTGGCGCTAAACCTGGAAGCTATTGGACAGTTTTACTCTAGGTTAACTCCCAAGTTTGTTGGTAAGATCTTTTTTTCTTTGTCCAGCAGTTCTTTTGCTAGCGCCTTGGCACGAGTTTCAATACACCTCGCGCGCTTCGTCTCAAGTATTCTCTCATCGCAAGAATTTTTTTGAACTCGCTTACTGGCGAATTGGATTAAAGCGTATGTGCACCAAACGTACCGATAGCCACGACTTCCATTGCAATTCCTACCGGGGCAGTTAAAACACCCAAAAATCGTAGGGATGCCTACTGATGCCAAACACACGCCTATTGCTTCTATGCCGTATTCCACGGAGCCAAAAGCATTAAAGCCTTCTGGGGCTTTTTTAAGCGTGTGCTCTCGTTTGTCTCATTCTTTCAGCGGGTTATTTTTCAGCTGGCGCCCCCCCCCGCGCAGCCGTGCCGTCTAAGTTTGTATCACACTGAATTTCAGTAGCGTTAGTTACGTTGACATACCTAGTTTCAAACAGTACTTTTGCTTTACTCTAACGGCTTTGTCCCCTCGTAGGTTATCAATGACGTCTTGCAATGTCAACATTTTTTCGGTTTTCTGTCAAGTAAAAGAATGCGTTTCTACCAGCGACCTGAGTACTTGTCCCCTCAAGATCTTACCATGTAAAACTCGATTTAACTTATATTCTTTGCAACCTGCTTCGTCTTTTGTCAACTGTATCCCCAGTTTGTCGCGATTAACCGTTTGCATAAGCTAGAAGACAATACCACACAATATACATGTACTTTACATTGATGTGTGTCCAGGTGTTTATTGATTTACTGATTCGTTCACTGTTCGGAAACGCTGGAAGAGTTGTTCCAACCGCACAATTATTTACGTGGAATCCTGACTAAATTCACTCCCCAGAAAGCAGCTACCACAGAACACACACACCCACACAAAACAACATCATATTCCACCGTGATTTCTTGTAGTCGTGGACTGATGGGGGCCTGCAGACACAGACATGGATTTTGAATAACTACATGGAGTCACAGCAGATTGAATAGAACCGAAAGTAACTCCCGACAATATGCCGAACTCTCTTAACAAAGGGAGCGCTTGGATAAAAGAACCGCCTTGGTACAGTCAACTCTGACTCACCTCAGCCGGGGTAGATTATTTTTATTTTGTTCGGTCGCTTGGCCCCAGGCCTCGAGCCTAGCTAGTCATGATTTGTCTATTGGGGACCGCCGTTCTTTGTTAGTTCTGCGATGGGGTAAAGTATTTACCGAGTTTTAGAGAGATGGCGCAGGGACCCGGATTCTTCGTTGTCTCGGCGACGGTGGAGCGATGGGTGAGTTGTATAGAGATGGCGCCGTGGCGGCATGTTTCCCTTACTTCTTTTGGTTTGGTTTGTTTTTTCTTCTCAGGTACATCTGTAAATCATGTTAGTGTTTGGCCACAGAATTGCAGAATCCCTATTCTTCATGCCCTTTTGGTCCTTTTTCTTACCATTGAGCCTTCCCTAGCTCTGTGCTTTGAGAAAGGCACACCATTTATGTCGTTTCTACAACATGTTCCATGTAACATGTTTTTTCTTTCGAATTACGTTAGAGATATTCTCTTTGCTCTCAAAGTCTCCCTCCCTTCTTCCGGTGCCCTTTTCTGTACACAGAGCAAATCCTTTTTCAATTTTGTATGTTCATCAAAGTTGCATGAATGAAAGAACACAGAGATGTTTCTAAAGCAATGAGGTGGTAATGATTTCATCATTCGTCACGTGACACAGCTTTGTAGTTTAATCCTTTATATCAAGAACTATGGATCAAACCAACAAAAAACGTTATATGTTTGAATTTATCTTCAGAACGAATTTTTTAATCAGTAATCTTTATGCACTAGGATAGCCCAAGTGAGTGTTTGGGATTTTCAACATTCTATGATGTCATGATGACGTCATCCAAAAGTGTTACTTTTATCACACAGAATAGTCAAGCCTCGGTTGACATATAAAAATTGGTGGGTACGTAGGTCGAGTTTGTTCTGAGGATGACTTAACATACAATCACATCACGATACCACTTGGCCAAACTATTTGGTAGAAATCCAATCAGTAAGGTATGCTCCATATTATTAAATCCGTCAAAAAGCAAGCATGTGGCCCTCTGAGTGACGAAGGAAATGCTTGATTTAGGACGTAAACGTGAAGCAATGAGAGCTAAAGCCTGAAAATCTTCCAATATCAAAGATTGGCAAGTGGCTAGATAGCTACGAAATAAAACCAATAAATTGGCAAAATTTCTCAAACGAGATTATTTTGAGCATGAGATAAATCATTGCCAACGCAATTCCAAGAGATTATGGTCACTAACTAAAGATGCCAGTTCTATGAAAAATAAGACAATTATCACATCCTACTCATTTCGACTCCCCTGAACTGAGAACTTCATTCTTTCTTTATCCAAATTGGTGCGTAATTTCAAAGGCGTTTCAGGATAACAATATATGTAATAATGATATTCACTCACCTCAAAGAATATTTGATAATGTATCACATTCTCGCCTGTTACGGTGGCCTTCGTTGAAACTTATATTAGGCAGATGGATCCAAAATTCTTGAAGGGGCCGTCAATAATCAACTGCGGAGTTTCTTCACGACAAATGATTTGTTCGCAGACAAACAATCGGGATTTAGATCACACCATTCCACTCAAACCACAGCTCTGGATGTCTATGATTTCATTCTGCGTAATATGGATGGCGTTAATGTGACAGGTGGCATTATTTTCCTTGATTTCAAAAAAGCATTTGATACAGTTGATCATAAGATTCTTTTGTCGAAACTAGAAAGTATTGGCGTCATGGGACTTGAACTTGGATGGTTTTAATCATACCTGAGTGATCGAATGCAAGTCACACAAATTGATAATGTTTCTTCGAATCGTGCCAACGTTACAGTCGGTGTCCCGCAGGGGTCAATCTTTGGACCGTTGTTTTTACATTTTTTTTAATTAATTCTCTCCCAAAAAGCATAGATATTTCTTGTTCCAAAATAAATATGTATGCAGATGACACTGTTATGCTGTTTGGCGGAACATCCTCCACGATCATCCGAGATATGGAAGCTGGCCTGGAACAAGTGAGCTTTTGGCTACAAAATCACAAGTTAACGTTGAATGTGGACAAAACAAAGTTTATGATATTCGGTACATGATCGATTTCGCTGGAAGATGAAAATATTGAACACGTTAGGGAATATCTCGGCGTCGTATTGGACGAAAATATGTCGTGGCCTTACGTAAACTACATTGCTCAGACAATCTCCCAAATGTTCTCCAACATTCCCGCCTCCACTTTTAAAGTCTTAAGTACTGCTATGGTTCTGCCATTATGCGATTATTGTAGCGAAAACTGACAAGCTGGTAAATTTATACAATCGCCTAGCAAGCTTGATTTTTAGATGCTAATCCCAGATCACACATTGCAGAAATGTATGAGGCTCTGTCGTGGTTGACACTTCCCCAACGCTGGCATAATCGTAGAATGTGTGAGGTATAGAAGTGTGTTAAAGGATTGACCCCCAAATACTTGTCTCGTCTTAACGCACCTGTGCATAAGGTCGTTATCTAATGGCTCTCATAGTATCTCATTTACACGTAAGTCTAACGCAGGAAAATGAACCTTACAGTATTTAGGGATATTGGGATGGAACCAACCAACAACTTCTCCAAGACAGGTCGAGACACTTTCTATTTTTAAATCACTTTTAACTTAACACCGAATATATATGTGTTTATTTATGTTCGTATCAAACTTATTATTAGTTATATTCTATTAAATTTTAACAGTTTTTATGTTCAAATGACACTGTTATGTTTTTCTTTTCCCACGGTTGCTGCAGCTGCTCTTTTGGAGAGACCGTATCATTTCAGAGCCTTCAGTCCTTCCTAAAGGCATTTAAATACTTCAGTGGTTGTCCCCTAGTCTCTACGGCTCGTAAGACCCGCAAAAAGTGCACCACAGTAGCGAGTGGGGCCTCATTTCCCTATACCCAGCAAGAAATGAGACCGAGGGTTACCCCCCCCAACATGTCCAATCCCTATACACATTCCAGACTATTGTTACCTTACGTATCCCCCAAGATGTCTGAAAGGAATTCCCCAGATTCCTGCAAGACAATGACCAACACAAAGCAGGGGGGGTTCTCTCCGTCTCATACGTTGCTGCATATGTATTTCCAAGGCTATTCTGATTTGAGGTGGGGAGGGGGATCGCCACGTGCCAGCCAAGCCACGATAACCCCCCCCCACCGAAATAATACTTCAAAGACAGCCGCAACGTCCTCTGACAAGTTTCTGACAGCTGTCACTGACAAAAAGCATTCCACTGCCTGGCCCAGCCGCGGTCTTTGTAAATAACCCACGGTGTAAACACAAGGGGCCACTTAACACCCAGTTCTATGGGATTTGGTTGGGGACCGGCTGGAATTTTTTTTCTGGATAGGGGAGGCCCTGGCTTTAAAGTGACTAAATCAGGTTTTCAACATGAACAGGGGTAGGATATGATAAATGGTTTTGGCATTTGGACAAAAAAATTCACACCCGAATTAGCTCCAGTGGCCTCTCCAGGAGAGGCCGTT
>NW_019091445.1:349530-367523 GCF_001949145.1 Acanthaster planci
TCGATGTATCTTTGTAGCACTATTCAAATGCTATTTTTGTACAGGGACTTTGAAAGATACATCTCGTTATGGGGTGTTTCAAGTTTTTGTATTTAAGAAATTGTATTTTTCTTATTTTGGGAGAATTTCCCTGATTGTCCCACAGAAAAGTTACTTAATTGCACTGAAATTTCTTTTTGGGGATCTGTTGTAATATTGCACCATGAATGTAGCATATTTTAAAACATTCCGTTGGCCTTTCTATTTTTATGGAGAAAAAACAAATTACTATTTCAAGAAACTATTATAGCTGATTTTTCATCTTCAAACAGTAACTTACAGTAGAAGTATATTTTCAGTTATGAAAATGTAAATAAAACTATTTCAATTGTCATTCAAAAGAAAAGAGTCATTTTTAGATAAACCTTTCTCTATGAATTTTTTTTTTTTTGGTTGGTGCAGTTCCTTGCTTTTATATATCACAATTGCACGTTTGAAGAAGAAAGTAATTAATGAGAATTTGAATGGCGAAAGTGATGAGAAACGGCACATTAACAACATTAAGAAACCAGCATAATATTCAGAATTAAGTTGAAAAAAATAAGAAAATCTATTTTCCAATTTTGCAAAAGTATTTCCAAAGCTGATATGTAATTTTTGTTCAGAAATGTAAATGTTGCTACAATGAAATATATGTTCCAATTTGTCAGACGATGTAGTTCTGCTGTTGTAAAGCGTTGTATAATGAAAACACTGCAATGCTCAACTTGTCCTGAGTTGGGTTCTATTGCTGTAAACGTCTTTTACAAAGGAGATAGGATTAATTTGTTGGTTCAGTACAAGAGGATTATAGTGGTAGGACAATGGCGAAACAATGTAACTTGACCTTTGGCTTTTTTGAGATCCTGGGTAACTGAGGGATACTGTTTCCATTGAGCAAGATTGAAATCTCGCAGAGTACTGTAACGAAAAGCCTTTTTGGTGTCTGATTAGAATACATTTTGTGTGTTTGCTCATGGCTCATGGCGTGCTGAGAATTTGGCTTGTTCTTTTCTTAACCAGGACTCTTTTGTTAAGTTGGATAGGCTTGAGCTGAACTCAGTGTGCAGTCTTTAGATCAGTCATTTACATTTGAATTATCTTGTATCACCAGAGAATGGAGGGCACTCCCTTACATTCCTTCTTTTGAAAATTGGGTTGGGCACTCTGTATAAAAACTAGAGCCCACTATTGCCTGTCGAAGATTTGCGACTGCCGGTGTGCTGGCAAAGGCAACATGCTGTTTGATTTGTTTCTGTTGCATGTACATGCATGAATGCCACTTCTGAAACATGTGGATATCCTGGCAAATTCTGTAAGTTTATTTTCTATCTTCATGCATTTGTGCCCCATGCCTCATCTCAGCCGTGCCTGTAGCTCCTGTAGTTCTGTTATTTTTGTATAAATTACTGCTTTTGCTGTATAATTGTAGATGCAGTAAGGAGTACTGATCAAACTGTTTAAAGATGGCACTTGATTCGGTTACTTGCTGGCTAGAGCCACAAGCCAATTAGATTGTGAATTACAGCCGAGAAACTTGTTGGGCTGATTCAACGATTTGAATCCATGCTGTCAAATTGTAAATATTTGAAATGATGCAATTATTTTTGTTCATTAACTAAATGCCAGAGACCAGTTAGCCAATGGCGAATTTAAAAATAGTTCTTTTCTGTTTAGTTGATTTGTTTGTGTGTGTGTGTTCCCCTACTGGTGGAGTCCTAATTAAAGGGATTTAGTTACAGTACTTATCCAACAGGGGGCGACTCCAACCCCCCCTACAGATTTTTCTCAAACAAAGAATACTTCACGGGAAAGAGTAATTGGTATATTTATTTATCAAATATTAGCACCTAACCCTCAGAAAACAAAACCATGAAATATAAGCAAGGATGTGAGGACCGCGAGTAAGGCTTTTGATGTTTTTTCTCCTTCAACATCATGTTGAACGAGGCAGCCCGAATCCGGATTCACTTTTGAATTCCCCCCCCCAACACACACACACACATAACAGATGTTGCACACCAAGTAATATCAAACGTAGCTGCAGCTGTACTGCCACAATATTTATAATTTTACGGAGAATGTATTTGCTGGTATTCAATGCAACAGTTGTGTAGATGCACTGCAATTCAAAGACCTCTTTTTTTCTAAATGTGGTCTCAAGTCATCATAAAGTTGATTTTGGCTAATTATGATTTATACAACATAGCAGCAAAAAGTGTTTTGATTACGTTTGTACACACTTAAAGCTAAATAATTTTCCATATCGACAAATTTTAAAGTTGGGATTACTCTGTTTGTTTATGAATCGTACATCAGACAGTTTCAAACTATGACCGAAATATACTTGTGAAGAGCTGATAAATAAACTAAAATGATACTGATCCTTCCCCTCCCCTTTGGGAATTTTCGAAAATGGCAGAATACATTTTGAAAAGCTATTTTGGGGAGACCAAAAAGTAAAACAATTCGGTTGGTGGATTTCGTTTTGTTAGACATATTGCCTGCAGAATCGATCTTCTTTCAAAAAGGTGCTTAATCTTTTTTTGAAAATAAAGCTTTGATTTAAATTGCGGTAGCTCACATTATCGACAGGCTCTCAACCCTTTAAGATTTGTGACGAACAAAAGTTAAAAGGCTTACTGTACCATCTTTAAGGGACTTTAACGAATGTTTGTGAACAAGATTATTAGCTGATTACTTTACAAGATGTCCATTGTAAATGGGAGACAGAATGCATATTTCAACTTATTTAAGCCTACTGATACTCAGGGTAAATGACGTAAACTCTATTAAAAAAAATAAGTATTGAATAAAAAGGACTCCTGAACCCCAGTAGTAACGAAATCAAACCGTCCAGTCAGATTTCTTTCCTCCTGTGTTTTGGGTTCTGCTGTTCCATAAACGTTTTAACCTGTAAGCTACAGTCATCGATATAAAGTAATACATAAACACATGTGCAGCAAAGTTGGGGGGGGGGTAGCATTTCCCAGGCGGACAGAATTATGGCGGGTGGGCACTTTTACCTCGATAATTTGGCCTCCAGGCACTTTCACCAGAAGACAATTGCGTGTATTCGTCTGTTGCACAAGGATAGGTTTTCTCCAGGCCACCGTACCAGCAGAGGTCACCTCTCGGAAACTCGCTTTGTTGAAATCAAATTGCCATAGCGCGGACAAAAAATTGTATGCACAATGGTAACTGATGACTTGTCTTCCAAAGAATTGTGAGTGGAATTTGGACGTGGTAACCCCAATGTCGACAGTTTGTGACGCCAAATCAAACTTTTTCCTCCAAAACCTCCTCCAGTTGTCCAAATGGTGACGATGACTATTTGATGCACTGATATTCCAGGTAAGAACCATACAAAATAATTACCTGAAGCATTTCACTGATTGCCAAGTTACACCTATTCGATATAGGCCTGCGAATATATCTGCTCACGTTAACTTTCCCTTTTTGCTAAGCGCTGCAGTTTGCTGAGCGTTCCTGTTGTTTGTATTTCTTTTTTTTTCTTTTTGTTGTTTGGAGCATTTGTTGTCTTATACCCTGCAGCTTTCATATTTCTTTGCAAACTGTTTCTATCGAATTATTCGAAAGCATCGACTTCGGGAAGAAAAAACAAGCCTCGCGGGGCATTATGTTTGCAAATTAAGTTTAAGGGTTTGAAACCTTTAAGGGTTAGTGGGTTACGATACATTGTCGCCATGGTAAAATACACTTATATTCTCTGCTCAAACGGTAATAAGTTTGAAACAGACTTGGACAACCACTCTTAAAAATATGTGGCGAATTACTGATGCAGGGTTTCGAAATATCTGCCATTTCAATCTGGAAGTCAAGAACTGCATATTAATCAACCCTTCAACACTTTACAATTAATTCCTTTTCAAGGGTCAGCGGCGAAACATTACTTGAGCAAGTCCTAAGCATCTATCTGAAATTGCTATTGTCAACTCGAGAAACTGGGAAGTGCATCATTCTATTTGCTATATTAACCTGTCCCGACTACCCAAAAAGAAAACAAACAAAACCAATGCCGTTTACAAGGTCCCTCCTGGCATCAGTTTAAATTCTACTTGTGAGAAGTCGATTTGTGAAGGATGGAATTTCTGAAATGTAAATGTAAAAAAATCAACCTTTTGCCCTCCATTGACGAGACGATTTCAATTACACGTAATACCTGAAATAAGGTTTTTACAACACCCAATAAGAGACAAGCAAAAGACAACGAAAAAAATCTCCCTTGTTTCTTACTTTTGCCGATTTATATCTGTTTGGAGTTGGCAAAAGATATTAAAACGGTAAAAATCCACTGCAAACTACAAACTGGTGGGTGCCTTATCTACTGCCTGTGCTTTATGTATGTTGGTGAGTACTGTATCAAGACTCGTATTTTTTTGGGGGGGGGGTTCATGCAGTTTCATCTTTCAACCAAATTAGTGTTTGGCTACAGCAGTGCAAAGACCCCTAAAGTCTGTTCATCAACTTTTTTTGTTGCGTAGTTCTATTATTAGGTCTTACTTGGCTCTTTGCTTTTCTCGGACTGTTTTGCTGTTGTTCATACGACCCCCCCCAAAAAAAAGTGTTGGCTTTTGGTTTTTAAAGACAAACACCAAATGGCGGCTTTTCATTTCTTATTTTGAATGACAGCAATTTGTAAGTTCACAAATTGCTGCACTGATTCCCCAAAACCCCTAAACATGGTTAAATTTTCTGTTGAAATGGAAATGAGGAAAATGCGAGAGACCTATTTAAAATGATGACGATTTCCCCTTAAAAAGAGAGGGGGAATCACAAACGTCGATTTGGGTTCAATCCACTAGGTGCGAAGCTACAGCGTGCAGACAGCCATAAGTTGACCCGCTGCAGCACATGCATGCCCGACAACAGTCATACATAAAATAGCACACTATCGCTCAGCAACCATTTAAAGGTAGTTCTGATGCAAAGCTTCCAATACTAATAGTTTTTGAAGATGTACTGGAAGTCATGTAAAATGTTATTTGATAATATTTCTGGTCTTAAGAGCGGACCGTATAATTCCAAGGAACTTTGTGTTCTCGATGAGTAATTTATGCAACTCAAAGCTATCCATTCCTGCGAAAATCAATAGAAACATTAATCCAATCACCTCAAACAATTGCAATTTTGTTATTACCTTGTAAACATGCTTAAAAGATAAGCAATATGTCCAGTTGAATGTTAAGCTGTTAAATACGAACAAAGAATCAGTTTTATAAATAGTACATAATCTGAAGTAAACTGTGGCTAAAACTTAAACAAGCAACATGTTTAAAATGCAATGCGGTATCTTTACACGAGTTGTAACTATGCGTGCATACACCCTCTAAGAGCAAACGACATTGCCTCTAGTTTCCTTTAGTTTCCATTTTTTTTAAAAAGGGTATTTTCTGTCAGTCTCCGGCAGCTAACAACTCTGAAAACTTCGCCTACGATCGAACACTTCTGCCTCTGTTTTTTGGGAAAGTATTTGTAATCTTGGGGTCGAACTAAACGTTTTAGATATCCTTTATAGGTAGCTATGTAATACCAATAACATCAGGTAACCACACACCATTCACTGAAATTTCTTACCTATGCATGCGATATACCCTAATGCCTACACTATATGCACCGTTTGTTATGAATCTTCTGGTAATATAAAAAGATTATTTTCAACATGTGGCGTAGCACGCTAAAGCACTGTATGTATTGGCTTACTACAGTGACCTTGTGCGGCCTGAAATTAACAATAGCTATTGAAAGTCCTTTGTGGGCAACATTACAATGTGGGGGTTTGTCCATTTAGCTCGGAGGTAGGCAACTAAAAACAGCTCAGAAAACTCCACTTTCACAAATGGGGGTTAGCAGACAAGAACCACTCAACGCACTTTCTCGGTCTGGTTAACAAAATAATGTGGACGGTCTGTTTTCAAATCTCGGTGAGATACCTACTGGTCTTCGTGAAATTATGGTTGGAAACAAGTTGTGAATGGTGGGCCCATACTACTAGATGTACACCATGTGATCTGCCTACCAATATGACTTAAAAGCCCATTTCAACGATGCAAGTTTGTTTTGCTCGAGCATTAGAAAGATCAAATCTAGTGTCTTGTATTGATGCATGCCTCACTAAGTTTGACATCCTGATGAAAATTGATTTGATTCAGGAAAAAATATGTGGAGGCGTTCTGTTGCTTTCTGGTATTGTATAAAGGCTCTAGCGACTTGTACTTCATTTCCACCAAGTGGCTCACAAATTTCATGCCCTAAATGTCTACAGTGCACGAGCATTCAGTTAATCTTTGAGCGTAATCACACTTTTTTATGAATGGCAAAGCAATATGTTCAAAATCACTTCGAACAGTGCCTTCTCTATAGGTGTTGGTCGTTCAAGAACTCTCTAGCGTGAGCCTTTTCGCCGCTGATCCAGCAACACCCAGGTAAGAACGTTTTGCTCCAAAATTCCTCACTCTTTGTACCTTTTTCTGTTAGGAACCCTCACAGGGCTTATAATCATAGTACACAAGGATAATGGAATTTTAATTCATTTTTGAGTGGTTTTATGATCATAGTATTTGGACTCTTTTGTGGTAGATTGCTGTGTCGCATACGTTATAATTATACATGTACTTACATACACATTGCACGTTGTGTTGCATTTACGCAGGGCGTGGAGTGCACAGCAGGCCTCGTGAGTATGAGATCGCACTGTGCACTGAACTCAGGGCTGTGTACGACTTACATTGGTGGGTCATGGCTGTCATTGTTTTCTACGGCTAGCTTAGTTTACCAGATGGGATATGCCGTGTAGATTTTATGTAGTGTTCATTCCATGCAAATACCCATGTTGCAGTTCCATAATACCTGTGTTTGTGCTATTGAGAATGTTATTTATCATGCCGCTTTTATGAATTATGTTTTGGCGTTAGCTCGAGGTTTTGGAGGAACTTGCCCTTCAAGTTTCTGCAGCACTTACATCACTGCCAAGCCATCACACCAGGTTAATTTAATACAAAGTGTTAATTCTATTTTTAGTTACACACCTTACCAAACCACATTGTGTACACTAGCTTTATAAATGTAGTAAATATGTTGTATTTTTATGTACAATAAGTATCTTGGGTTTAAACATTATGTAATTATTTTTCGTACAGGGATGTAATACTTTACGTGAAGAAGCTTGGATTATTTACTGGGAGAAGCTTGGATATAGTTTACGTGAAGAAGCTCGGACATGAAAGCAACAAATAATTAAATTATCATCTGATTGGCATCCGGTTTCCGAATAATCTTTTGGGGGAGTTTGCTTAGAGGGTGCCTTGTCTTCTATCACAGGAGGGTGGATCTACCACCCCACTACCAGGGGCGGCTTAGAATGACATGTCTGGTCACAGTATGGCGTCATAGACAGTATACACTGACCTCCAGATTTCTTCAATATTCCAGTTATCTTTGTTTTATCCCCTTGGTGTGAAATATAATTTGTGGCTAAGGCTTGTGTTTGTAAATTGGTAACTGCTTATATTTCTAACAATTGGTCGCCCTTGTTGTGCATAGTGTGACTAGTATATGTTAATTTTGGTTGACTTTGTATTTACCAAAACTCACCTGAGAAAGAGGTTGATATATATGCCTATTTGCATTAATAAAGATTCGTATTATTAGTTGAGCCGTCACACACAAAGATTGCCCTGCCAGAAAATGTGGCAGAAGCCATTCTGCAGTCGAACAAGGCCCTCGCTGATACGCTAGCTGATGCGTTTCAAAATTTACGGTATCAAAGAGCTGTCACAGTCAATACAAAGTTTACTGGTTTTCTGCGGCACTCTGTGGATCAGATTTTAAAGTCTGTTATCAGAATGGCAGAATGACTTAAATGCATATACTCGTCAATTCGGTTTGTCTGACCAAGAAAAGATAAGCACTGCACTTGATTACCTCAGAGACGTTGCCAAAGAGGAAGTTATGTGTTGTCCGCCCCAAGGAGACATGTGGGTAAAACGTGAATCACCGCTAGTCCGAAGACAGTGCAGTCATTAACCAAAGCCTTGTATCCCCACGTCAACTCGAAGACGAAAGTCTCGCGGACTTTAGTCGTTGTCTTTTTCGGCTGTATGGCAAAATGGAGAGTGCGTCTAACGCCGAAAGAAGGAAACAAAATGTCATGTACTTTAATAGTTATTTATTTTCTTTAACTTTTAGACAGTTAGGCCTAATCTTTATCATGCCTGTTGACTGTCTTTTTTAATACCCTTGATGATACTCCCTATACAAAGTTGCACACTGGAGCTTGTTGCGTCCCCCAGTCCTCGTTTCTGAGTGGATCTGCTCGGTAACACTCTGAGTAGTCAGCAGGATTGAAATTCATTCACTTTTAATTGGGGTGCGAGCAAAAATCAAATATGAAGGGTAAACGACAGTCGAACACAAACAGGGAATGGATCGGTGCAGACGGTTTGATTCCGTAGGTGTTACTGATCTACATCTTCTGACGGTCCTCTGCAGACAGTGGTGTTTTTGACCAACACTGTTGTTACACCTTCATCCTTCAAGTGCTGCAGCCTCGGAGAGTCCGTTTGCCATCAAAAGACCCTGATAGCTGCCGAAGAGTTATTTTCTACAGCAGTACTGTTCCAATTGTCGTCCTGCTATTATGACTGGTTCGATGTGCTTTACTTGAAATGTTCTAGCCACTTTTGTGCTGTTTCTTGCTGAACTGTGCATGGAACTGGCTGCTCGACTGGTCAACTTCCATTGTCTGACTGTGGCAGTTTCCTGAGCTCTGTATGCCGTGTTGAACATTTTCAGAGTCTGTGTCGTCAGATGCCTGATTGCTCAGCACTGTCCACTAGAGCAGTGGGACTCCATGTTCACACTGCGGCCGTTTGAACTGTTTTCTTCTTTGTTATTGGTAATGTACAGTAGTTGATGTGACTCTTTGCATTTGCTTCCTGTGATTTTAGAACAAAGCAGAATTGTGCATATTTTGTTAAACTTTTCATACTTGCATTATTTGAGTATACCCAAATGCCGTTTTTTGTCTTTGTGGCACCTCTGCAACGTTTCAGGTTGATGAGGAGATGTGTGGGTGACCTTATGTACCAACTCATTTTTGCCTACCTTGATGATGTCTGCATCTTCTCAAAGACCTTCGATGAGCACTTGCATCATCTTGACACTGTTTTCTTTAAGTTAAGAGAACATAATCTCAGACGTAAACCCTCAACGTGTCATCTATTTTGCAAGCAAATCGACTGTTGGGATCATACTCTATCTGCAGATGGCATTGCTACCAAATCTGTGAAGACAACGCCAATTGTTGAATGGCCTGTGCCTCGCAAGACCAAGCAACGGCGTTCCTTCCTAGGTTTTGCTAACTACTACAGGCGGTATATCAAGGGCTTTGCCGGATAGCTGCACCGCTTCATGCTGTGGTTGGTAAGACACAACGTTGTCCACCAAAAATGTTACGAAACCAGTGGTCAGAAGCTTGTCAGGCTGCCTCTGAAGAGCTTAAACCCAAGTTCGTCAAACCTCCTATTCTCACATTTGCTGACTTTCATACTTGATGTAGATGCGAGTTTGTCCGGCTTGGGTGCTGTCTTGTCTCAAGTTCAAAGAGGTGAGGAGAAGGTGGTGACCTTTGCCAGTCGAGGCCTGCGAGAGAAATGAGAAAAAGATGGAAACTACAGTTCTTGCAAGTTAGAAATATTAAGACTGGGGTGGGCTATCACTGAGAAGTTTAAGGACCATCTCTATGGTTCATTTTTTAATGTCAGGGCAGACAATAATCCATTAAGTCATCTTGATACTGCAAAACTTGGTTCTACTGAACAACGCGTGGTTGCCACTTTGGCAGCTTACAATTTTAACCTCATATATCGCCCTGGTCGTGTAAACTCCAATGCAGATGGACTCTCTCGTCAAAATTACACAGAGAGGGATCAAACTAATGTCTCTGAAGTGATAGCAGGAAAAGACATGTACAGTGCTTCTTCTTTGCCTGCAACTTTGCAAGTTAAGATATTTAACACTGTTGGTGAACTGTGTCCAGGTCGAGTCCAGGCAGATGTTCTTGCCACCATCTCTTCTTTTCCATTTCTATCTAGATCTCATTTAGCCAAATTACAACAGGATTATCCGGATATTAGCCAATATTTGTAGTATCATAGTTCAGATAACTTATAGACAAAATATCTGGGACGAATTCAGTTCTCAAGGTTTTGTTGAGCCAGATTGAGCGTCTGTTCCGGACCATTATGTCCACAGGGCCCATTATGTCCGCCCCATTGTGTCCGCAGGATGTCATTGTTAATCAATAAAGTCTCAGGTATTTTTTTTCAAAAGCTTTCCCTTTTTAAAATTCCTTGCAGGTATTTAAATGTATGCTGTTATTCTTCCACAACGGATCAGTGTTGGGTCATGTTCCTAATGAAAAATGAACCAATGAAACAAAAGTTTACTTATTCTGGGTCAAAATGATTCTGTGCGGATTACTTTGTGCATAATTTCTTGTAATGGGTTTCATGGAAATGCACATACATGTACATAGTAGATGCAGTTCATGAGAAAAAGCTTTACTTTTATGAGTAAGAGTGAGTTTGTTTTTGCATTCAATTGGGGACCCTGAACAATAGAGGACAATAAGGTCCCCGATTCACATAGGGTCCCCGAATAAAAATTGTGCACAAAACATATGGGTGGTCTTTTAAAAGAGTTGAAGTAAAACAAAAGAGGAAAAATAGGGGGTCCCCAGTTGCAGAAAAATTGTGTGTTTGTGAGTGTATAGGAAAGGGGTGTAACAAGTCGCCCTACACCTATGTTTCTCCCCCATTCAACGAGTGGAAATTAACGACTTCGACCGTGGGAGACGGTTACTTGACCCACGGCCGGACCCTCGTGAACCGTATGGAAATGTCCTTAGCAACTTGCCAATCCTCTGTTGAGCCTTCTCGTTTTGAAGACTTCTTTGCACAAAGTTAATAAACGGATTGAAACTCTTTGTATTTGCCCTAGAAGGTTTAAATCGAATAAAACACTACAGAATTGGGAAAAGAAACATGAAATAAGTTTGAAATTTAGCCTCAAAGTTGTTACTAAGATGATAAATTATTTGCATGTTCAATCGATCACTTTATCTTTTTCCACAACATTTCTCAATTTTAGATGTTCTCCCAAAACAGTGAGACACTGCATACGACAGGCCAGAATCTCAACCACACGGTATACATTTTGGTTAGAATTCCATGAGTTTTATTTGATACTTCTGCGCAGGGCGATCTGTTCGTGTTCTGTATGCCCAAAACTGATCTAGTATAGTGCGGGTTGTTACCGCGGCGTACACGTGCATGTGCAGGTGCAAGGAAATTCTCGACCGTTGGAGGAAGTGTACAGGTACATGTTCGTGTGGTTCATGCTCCCACAGTACATGTAAAACTCGGGATATATTTAGTTGTTAACAGTAGTGAAAGTAAAGAAACTGAAACCTGTCAAGCCAGTTCATATTCTGTTTAATGTGTTCTTTAAAATTAATTACCGTTGCAGGTTGAAGCATATCAAGGTTCAGTATTACTTTCACGTCAAGTTTGCAAATCGTATTCGGTGGTTGCAAACTGTACTTTCATTTTGAGTACATTTTATACTTTATGAATTTTTAACTTCAGAACTATTCTTTGGGATCAAAATGTCATTTGCACCATCATTTTCCCTTATTATTGGCTGTAAATCATTGCTGGTTAGTAGTGCTGATATTTAAATTAAAATTTCATAATTATAAATCCGAAACGAAGGCCGGGAAAGGAAGTATTCCTGGGTTTTAGCTTCTGGTTGTCCTGAGCTAGAGAGGTTTGAAAAGTAAAATAACTAACCTTCCTGATTTCAATGTTTTCGTGTGGTTATAAAGAAAAATGGTTAAATTTGCAAAACTGAAACCTATTACATCTGTTATTTATAGTCAACACAGATTCTGGAGTTTGTTTGTTTGAAAAGCTGATATCCGATGTCATGAAAATTCTGTCTGATTCGATTGCAGTTTGTGTTCATATTCTGGGGTTCTCAATTGTATTTCATTTTCTGGTATGCTATGCACTCTTTATGTATTTGTTCACTTTCAAAAATGTTCTTGTGCACTCACAAATATTATTTGCACCTACGTTTTCCGTTCCTATTAGCCTTGATTTATTACTGTTCTTAGTCTCAATAAAACGTGTCGGTTAACATATTACTCTTAAAATGTTTGAACATAAATTGGTTCACCTGAAGCGTTATTAGTCAGCTAAGGGTTTCCGTTTTAATTAAAGGATCCATAAAATGAGGTTTACTTGGAAGCACTTTTTGTGCATCTCTGCACTCTTCTTTGATGTATGAAGATTGTTTGACATCCTTTTTGAGTTGCAAGAGTTACACGATAAAAACATTTAAAATTGACCGAGCATTTGCAACATTGAGATTGCCTTCAGTGGAATCACAGGTTTCCTTGTGAATGTGCACATTGCATTAAAACTTAAAAAAATAAAAAATATGGGTTAAAGTTGCCAAAACATTTCCACCAGTTCGATTGAAACCCTAAGGTGCAATTTCAAAGGTTTTATTAAACTATTTCTATGATGATCCCTCTAAGCGTGCACACTGCAAATACTGTCTGCTTTTTTTACACCAAGCAAATGTATACGAAAGACTGACAAAGTTTGCAAAAACGATTATAAGTTTCACTTGTGTGACTGGCCCGTCACTGTCATCCCTTGAACCTGAATATTCAGACAGAAAATGAGTCATTCATAGAGTAGAACCGGTATGTTCCATGTCATTATAAAGGATACTGAATTGCAGAAAGAATGAGCCTGCGGACACAATGGGGCGGACATAATGGGCCTCCAAACACAGTGGGGCTGACATTATGGGCTTGCGGACACAATGGGGTGGACATATTGGGCCTGCAAACACAATGGGGCGGACATATTGGGCCTGTGGACACCATATGGCGGACATAATGGTCCGGAACATGCGTCTTAAACTTGACAATAGTGTGCTGAGGACACTGTCCTCCACCGAGAAGTTCATGACTCTGTCATTGGTACTTCATTAAAACGAGTAGTCCTTCCTTTTTGTCTAATGCCTAAAATCCTGATTAGCCTGCACAACGACTTTGGTCATCAGGGTGAGGAGAGAACCGTGTCTTTAGTTCGTAGATGTTTTAGCCATTCATGTTTAGGGACGTTAAAATCAGGGGGTGAGTGTAACCAGGTCGAGTGTTCGCTCTATCTCACCTGACGCTGGTCCTTTTTCTTTGTTCAGTCGGTGAGTCGCATGGTCACCTTGATTTCATTCCTTTCATTCCGTTTCAACTGCATCATGTATTGCACTTTCGCGGAGCCTGGCCGTGCATAAATAATTCTGACTAGCGCCCTCTTGCGGACTAATACTTTTTTCTCACAGTCCCACCCCGGGTTTTAAGCGCTGAATTTGAACGTGTTGCATCCTCACTTTTGTTCTCATTGCATACCGGACATTTTTTTGCGTATTTTCTGCGTTTTCTTGTCAAGTAAACACGCGCGGGTTGCTTATTTCAATCCAACGTAGGCCAGAGATAACTTCCCCTTTTTGCTTCTGCTGATATCATTACATTTCTAGCAGCCTGCAGATTACGGGAGGCATGAACAAGCAGTCCAACTGGCGACTTGCAATTTAAAAAAACTTGGATAGGTACAAACTTGGATAGGTAAACGGTGTTTTAATGATGTACCAATACACAATATTGTAGGATCTGATTTTCATTCCATCATGCTACATGTAATTACAGTGGAATGTCGCTATACCGAACACCGTTATACCGAACATTCAGCTGTACCGAAAATCATCCCTGTCTCCGATTGTTTTGTGCACAAAAACCTACCGCCAGATCATGCATCAGAGATCGATCCTGAGCGGTAGCTTCACGACTTTTAGGAAAAACTAATTATCAATTTTGTAACTCCAGATTTAATAAAGAACAAAAATAATTCATAGATACATTTCTAGAAACCTAAAACGTGAATGCAAGGGCAAAACATCAAACACAAAAAAACAGCGAACCATAGTATCACAAGAGGGTGCACTTTAGTTAGACATGGGCGGGCGCTATTCTTCATGGCAACGCAACGTTCGGCACTTCGCTATAGCGGCTTTCTACTGTACTTGTATGAACTTGAAGAATTATCTCACAACAATGGATGATTGTTAGTTAAGAAATTGGTAATTTTATTGTGCATAATTGGACATTTGTTTCACACATGAAGTGAATTAAATCTTGTACAATTGACTCTATTGTGAGCTTTCATGCTGCAGGGAACAGCCAAGCATAATCCTATTTTATGACAACTACAATTGAAACGAAACCTTCATAATATTTACCTTGGTTAGTATTATCATTGTATGGACTTTCAAGGGTGGGTTATTTCAGGGTTATTTTGCTGAGTTTTGTGAGATTACAAAAACAAATTAACTCAAAATTAACAGTCGAATACCTCTTATCTAAAAAACAGAAGTGTATTATCAATGGTAAACTATTATTTTGTACATAATGTGTTTTATACTTGTAATCATATTGTAAATAATATTCTTTTGATGAATACATGGACCATTCCCGGTAATTTAGGTAATGTGGTACACATTACAGTAAGGGAGTCGCTCGCTGTCCAACAATTAACTTTAAACCTGTAAGAAGGAAACAAAATTCCATGTAATTCAGACAGTTATTCGTCATCACCCCTGTTGACTGTCATTTTTAAATACCGTTAATACACCTTATAATAATTTGAACATTGGAACTAGCTGCCTTCCCCAACCCTTATTTCTTATTGTATCCGCTCGGTAACACTTTGAAACTGATGAATTGTTTTGTTTCGCTTTGTTTGATTCTTTGGTTTTTAGTCGATGTCTTATTTTAAAAGTCATTAATCAATCAGAATTGGTAACCAGATTATCCTTAATGACTGGTCACTCTGCCGTGTTAAATTGCAAAAAACGAGTCTTAGAGGCTCTTTTCTAACCCAAAAATACTTTGTAAAGTATTGACATGTTCGAAATTATATATATTCCCTATTCAATATTCCCTAATCTGATCTGAACCAAACTTTGTATGTTTTCATTTTAGACCCTAATCTATCATCTTTCAAATAGGCAGACACTGCAATGTCTCCCTAAAAGCCAATGTCTACCTAATGCTGAAAAATTTACCGCAAAATGACCTATTTGTAAATATAATCTCAAGTCATTACACGTAAAAACGCTCAATTTTCACCGCTTAATTGTGTGGCGAAAATATTAGGTACATTTAAGTACGTATGTTCTAAGCGAAAATTTACAGAACCTTTCATGAGAAATAAAATTACCCCCATATCCTGTATGTATATTTTACATACGCGCAGGCTTGTGCAAGACATTGCAGTAATGTAATAATTTACACAATCTGTCGGTTTTTGTCTTTGGGTGTACTCTCCAACAATATACTAACATTTTCTGTATCGAAACTCTGTGGATTTGAAATCAAAACCAACTCAATAATGATTGTACAAGATTACAGTTGGTACTGGGCGAAGGAATGAAATAGTTTTACAGCGTATACTGGACGTTCATGATATCCCCAGAACAACCTCTGCACCACTCGAATCTGTGGTGTAAGAAGAGTTTAGTTTGAGAAAATATCTCCAGTTTATATTGCATATGCAGTTGAACAAACGTCATGCTCCAAGGCTGCGATCACCCACATGAAAAGCAGATTCACTTTAATGACGTCGGACCATGTAGTAATAGATATGGAATTGATTTCTACGTTTGTTTATTGTGTAACACCGAAGAAGAGTCTCTATTACTCGGCTGAATTGTTCAACCCCCAGCCTTCTACGTATCATAAAAGACATCAAATTGAGCTCACAAGTTTGCATTTCCGACCATAGCTGCTCACATATTACGCAGAGTTAAACACAAATTAGGTTTAATCAATATGAACCAAACGAAGTATAGTGTGTGAATGTCTTTCTTTTCTGAAACTGCAAGGGGGGAGGCTGGTTGATAGTCAATTTAATTTAGTCTCTCACAAGGAAGAACCGTAACATAAAGGTACAACGCAGTTGTCCTTAGGACGGCAGTTGTGGGCCATTGTGCACAAAACTGTAAGCAGCAACTGGTCTTTCTGCCAGGGCACGGGTTCTAAATTAAACGGTTTCGGTTAAAATGACGAGATAAAGACGCAAATAGCTGAAAATAAGTTTCATGTTATAAGTAAAAAGTTCAGAGCTGATGTGCCGAATGTATTCGTAGCGAGTCCTGATTTCCGTTTAGGAAGAATTGACTCCAAGAAATGCACGCACGTAAACAAGCTATTCAAATTGACCGACGCTTTTAAAGGTATACCTTCCCAAAACGAAAATCGATTATACTGTCCGGTGACGCGCACACACACATGTAGAATATACCTACATCATAACCTTCAGTCTTCTTTTCATAAAATGACTGAATGTGAGAATGAATTATTTAAATACCATCTCCATACCACTCACCAAAACAGGAAGTCCATATGTAATTACACCTTGTCAATTAATCCTTCCAAAGTTGTTGTGGTTGTGCATGGTGCAACAAATGTGATGTAGTTTCAAATGTTTCAAACTTTGGTAGCACTATAATTATCTCGTTTAATATCGCCCAACCGAATCTCAATTCCTTAAACATTTTTTAATGGACTTGAAACTACGTATAAAATTCCTGGAACGATTCCGTTGATATGCACTGCAGAATAAACAATGCACGGTCCACATAACTATACAGCTGTCACTCGTGACTCTTTCCGCATTTGATATTATCGATTATACGTATGCAAAACTCAGTGTAATTTGTTGTTTACTTGGTAGAAAGAATAATGTCTGCAAACAGTTGCTCTCCAGCTAGTCTTAATAGTCTCTATAGTCTCCAACTGAATCTATACAAGTAGTATGCGCATTGGTTTATTTCTGAACTGTAGTTATGGTTGGCAGGTTTTATTTATGTTCGTGCTTTCTTTCAGCAATACTTATCTGTTGACTCATGACTTGATTCACATTACAAACTTCATTGTCAAAAACATATTAACCAATCGTTGCAATAACGCCAAACAAAAGAGAAATGGCGAAACCTGTTTGAAGAGGACGTTGTGTGTTCTTACGTCCATATTGCAAACTTGTTAGGTCATATTTACCGATTTGTGACTTTCCATAAAAAGGTTTGTGCTCCACGGCGCAGGCCGTGTTTGTGTATACATGTGTGGTAAACGAGTGAAGTCGCCCTTAAATGCAGCCTGACTTTGTAACATATAGGGCAGTTACATGGAACCGTCGTTTTTCTCGGGAACAATACCTTCCTTACTAAAACTTCGTTCAGGTAAAAAAAAAAAGCGGATTTCCTTTGCATCAGTAAAACACTCGTCGCAATACCAACTAGCCATTTGGAAACATGGTGGGCAACATTGCAACGTTGGCGCTATTGAAATTAGGTTCAGTGGAATGAAAACAAAACTTTACTCAAACTAAATAGTGCCCGAGTTGTGTCCATTAGAGTTAAGATATGTTAATTGAAATAGAATTCGCTGTAAATTTGCATTTTGAAGAGTGTTAAAGTGTACTTACCGTGTGCAATCCATTAAAGCATAAGACTCAGGAAATGACTGAAACCACGTTTAATGCTTTGCATTTTATTGTTTCACTTTCGACCCATAGCGTATTAGACCTACTGCTGTTAGAGCCGATTGTCATGGTGGCGCGCAGCATTTGAAAAAAATGTTTTCCCACTTTGTTATCTAATCAATTGGATTTTTGAAGCCGAAATCTGTACTAATATTTTCATAGTGATTTGCTCTCCAGACTTTATTGCAAGCTTTGGGGAGGAAGAAAAGTGGAAAAGTCCCAAACATACCGTCTCTGTCTCATCATATTTAACAGAAAGAGAAATGCCACCTGCCCTTG
>NW_019091445.1:371771-417588 GCF_001949145.1 Acanthaster planci
AAGTACATGTGCAATTAGTTTGAACCATTTAGTTTCAAGGGGAGTCTTATAGACGAAATTTGACCTGATATGATGATGAAATCATCAGCTGACAAGTCACGTGACATTAAAATTGCATACTTTAATCACCTGAAATACATGTCATATTTGGTCCAAACCTTACAAGTAGCAAGAAAGAGAAATGTTAAAGAGCGAAAAGTTGTTGCCAGATTCATGCAGTACACACTCGATGTTGTTGCCAGATTCATGCAGTACACTAGTTGTTTAAAATGTACAAAGAGTGCGAAAAACTTAAGCCCTCTGTTCTGTTGGTAAGCAGACATATGAGCTCTAGTATTCTTTTTACTTTGGTAATTCAAAAAATATAAATTTTGCAGTACCAACAAATTGTGAATCCTGTGCAGAGATCAGCATCGTTTAATAAGTTGAATGGTAGGATATTGACAGAGATCAGCATCGTTTAATAAGTTGAATGGTAGGATATTGGCATTCACGGTAGAGTCAGGGCTGAATAATTTTACTCGGCATATTGCAACGTGATGTGCATTTCTATGCAGCTCACAGTGCATTTCACACTGATTTTCTCCACTGGATAATTTCAGGCTTCACGTGGAAACTTATGACATACAAAAAAATAATAACACCCAAACTTGTCAACAAATAAGCAGAGACAAAAATAATAAACACTGGACAAGTTACATTAGAAAATGTATCCAATTAAAACCACTTCGTGTAAAAAAAGTCGTTTTTCAAAACGAATCCAAGAAGTCTAATCCAATCATTATATGCTAGATAAATCACACAATAAAAAGCGTGAAGATGGCTACCACCTCACACACAGGATGATTGAGGCTTGTTGGAGTGTAGGGCAACGAAAGGGATAGCTGGCTGGTCCATGCAACGCCGAGAGCAGGAATTGCATCCTAAACAGTGCTGCGCTTGTGAACGAAGAGACCAAGAATGCCACTGGTAATGCATTTAGACAATTATGCTCAATACATGCAATCTCCAATGAAAGGAATTACATGGTAACACCATTTGAAATTATAAGGCATGTTAAGATATTGCAACCCAGCACATTAATAACCCCTGTATTTCTTCTTTTTTTCTAAGTGGTATTTCGTAGCTGCAGGATACCATCTCGCAGCGGTGAGGTAGTATCTCGCAACAGCAAATTTGCATCCCCGCAGCGAGTTCATATCTGGCGAATTACATACCATTTTGCCCCTAATATCCCTCCGCGTCGCATACCTGAGCAGCCTACGTTATACGCACAAGTAGACTGTGTTGGGATCAATGTTGAATGGCCACGGCCATGTTTATGTGCCTCCCACATGTGGAATATCTATGTCAGTGTCGTCAATTTCTGTCTAGCAAATCCGAATCCTTCCTTGAATCATAGCCTTTTTACCTAAACGACGCATATTTAGTGCGCTGAAGTTTCAAAGGTAAGAAACCAAAAAAAATGCCTTCAACATTTCAGTGGTTGGCTTGTTACGATTCTCATATGTATAAATAAACGAATATTTGCTCGTGAAATTTCCCCTTTGGTTCATTTCGTGGTCTGCTCTTCTCTCAAGACATATATATTTTGGCCAAATATAAAAATACAATATTTGGACAGAATGTTTCCGTGATATTTGTGTGACTTATCTCTTAACAGTTGGTAAACGATATCACAATGGTGAAAGGTATCGGAAAACTACCATTAGTTTTGTGCCTTACCTGCTGCATTTGCCTTCTGTATGCTGGTAAGTACGGCACAGATTTCAGTCATTTTATTTTTTCTGATCATGCTGCAGCAGTTGTATTTTTTGGATGAGATAAGTACGGAAGCCAGGGAATGCCAAGGGATAGTGGGCACTTTTATATTTGAACAGGGCATGCACCATTTTGTGACATTATTATCTGACAGCCGCCAATTAATTAACTGGCGGCGGCTAGAAAAGAAGTGGAGGAGTAAACGGGAAAACTACCCCCCCCCCGTAAATGTGTCCCTCCGGACATTTTTTTTGTAGACAGACACCGTGCTTTTTCGGGAATGCTCGTTACGTCAAAACACAGCAAATGGATGAGGGCCTATCCCGAGCGTAGTATCCATGGCAACCGCCATCTGTGCGTACAAGACTTAGGGTCTAATTGTATGAAGCGTTTCGAAGTTGTTTCCTTTTTTGGCATCAAAATTTGATTCTCCCTGGGAAAGGACAACTTTTTTGTGCAAAGTAACATAAATCCAACATTGGAGTTGCATGCATGTTCAACATCAGCGCATAATTTTTTGTAAAATGATTGTCCATTTACCGTGCATATTCAAATGGTTTTCTTTCATTATTAATTTTAAAAATAATATACATTTCAGTTTAATGAATGGTTTGGTTATTTTCATTTTAAAAGAAATCCTTTCAACCAGCTAATAAATTGCTGAGGTCTCAGCCCAATAATGAAAGAAACATGTAGCATTTAAATTGCTATTTAAAAAGCCTGTGGGTTCTAAAATAGTGAAATATAAGCAAAAACAAACATACAGTATGGTAAAACGTTTTGCTTGGGAGTGCATGCCACTCTATATAAGGGTATCCGTTAGTACAGGATGTTGATGGATATTAGTGTGGTCCCTGGAAATACAAATCATTCATCCGTGTCATTTGAGAGTCTAGGGACTGAGGTAATGCACATAAACGACAACATAGTTTTATATGCAGTCCCGGAGCAAACCAAATTAATATGCGAGCAAAACGCGTGTACGGTGGCCCATTTTACTCATTTAATATTTTTCAGCAAGAAAAGGAAATCGCCTTTGTACACAGTGTAGATGCTTTTGCTGTCAGGTAATTCAGCTCACGAAAGCAACGGTTGAATTTTGACAGAATTTGGTTGTAAAAACCTGAAGTGTGACAGCACAGACTCAAGATTATATTTCAAAGTACTTGTGTTGTAGAAGCTCTGTATACTGTATCGTTGTTTCCGTTTTCGCTCACCTTTCCTTGAAGCGCTCCTTCGCATTATTGAAATACGCTGTACTACTGTATATTATGCAAGTGATTTCAGTAGGCTTTTTTTTACTCTAATAGCTGAAAATCCTGCTAAGTGTACATTCTAATGAGATGAAACCATTTTCTATTGTGCTTCTGCGCCTGGCACCAACCCTGGAAGTGGGAGAAGTATTAGATATAATTTGTATTTTGTGGGTGCATATTTATGAGGCACTTAAGCCGTGAGCTGATATCATCATATTTTTATGCCTTTACTCCATACTCCTGTCGGCTTTGGACCTGGTAGCTGGGTTTAGGCTAGAAAAGCATTGGCAATAACAAGACAACTCCAATGTAAAATTGGAATAATTGACTATTGGCTTGTAACTGCACGGTCGAAAATTTCAACCCTGGTCTGGAGTGTAGCTTAGAACACTTATGCTGATAAATAATCACTGACCATTGGAAAGCCAGCTTTGACACTGTGGTTTCTTTATGGGAAATGATACCTTTGTATGTGAAATATGTTTCTGACAACCAAAGACACAAGGAACTCGTACATTCTCATCATTTCTGTGTTTTTGATAATGCCTTATGTGCTTTTTGATACTGTCAAACTGGGTTTGGGTCCTACCTTGATTTCCATTTGACTGTAGCAAAGACAGGATGATAACTGATTAATGCATCGATGCCAAACCCACACTGAGACCCTGAGTCCAGAAAAAACAAGAATTCTTAACAAACCTGAAACTTGGCCAACAAAAGCTGAGATAAGCATTTTCATCAGCCAAGTCTGGGGTCTTTAACGCAGTTAAGTCAAGTTACAAAAGTATGCAACACGTTTAATCCTGTCCAAAGGTATTGACACTCCATTAAACTAACTTTCTGTAGAACTAGGATTGTTGTCATTACACCAACGATGTTTTTACGTAAAGGCAGTTTTTATGTTTAGTATGTAGTCGTGATCTTACAGTGTTACAAACAAAGCCCGATTATTGAATGCACTACAATATAATATGGAATACCTTGGGTACCACATTTCGTTAGGCGCCGTCTTTGTCACATTTTAAATCGCTTTTGAAAACAAACCTTTTGGCTTCTGGTTTTTAATTATTTTCATTTTTTTGTAAACTGATTTCACTACTGTATAACTGAGTACATTGTATATGTGGTGTCAAAAATCATAGTTTTATTTATTTAAACTTGATTTATTTCTCAGTGCCCCATGGAAGACCACAATTATATGTGAAAGGGTCTGCCTGTTTTAAACAAAGGTAACAATAATTATACTAATAATAATGGTTTTAATACTTTGGTTCTTTTGCTCTACGTGGGCATTGATAATTATGCTTTGCATTCATATATATGTGACTGGACCGTGTTTCAAATTATGCCTCTCATTGGCATGGACGTTAGTTTACAAAAGTCTTTTGCGAGTTAGATTTCAATAAAATTTGGTACACTGTGTTATCTGACTGCACGTAAACATCACAATTTCAATTCCTCAGACTAAAGACCCCAGAATACTTCGTGACTCGTGGCAAGCTTTTGCAAAGTGACTACCATCCCGAGAATGGACTGGTAATTTTTGCCCGTCTTACCTATTAAAAACAGTGTATTGGTGCAATGCGTATGTAACCAAAAGTATGGAGAATTAAAATGGTTAGATTCAGGTAAATTTTAAAACTCATTGTGCTACACTGTCTTGAAGTTAACTCGCAAAGGCTTTTTAAATTTACCGATTTGTACATGTAATTACCACCAATGACTGAGCATTAGCCCGGCGTGGGCCGTACTTTACGGTACGTCGACCCAGCGGGGGCAAATTCCGAATGGAAGGCGCCAAATTTTGAGAACTCTAATAATGATACCATACAATGCTATACATAATTAACAGGCCATGTTACCGTACCATGAGGTAGCAAAATCGCAGTTGTATCTGCAGAAACTAGAAGAAAAAACCATATCAGGCAGAGCCATAGCAACGAATAATGGGATTTAGGACATTTGGTCAACGTCATGCGGTTCCATACAGTGCACGCTTTCTTGTGTCTGGTTCCCATATCATGGAGTCAAGGGTGCATACTAAAACAGCACGGAGAGCTAAGACTGGTTCCAAAGACGTTTCTTAGCTGTCCTTGCCGTTGACGTAACTGAGTGACGAGAGATATTACGAGTACATCGGAATGTAAAATCATGGGGCCATTTCCCATTGTACATTATGTACACGTACATGTACAAGTATGCCCAATAGAAGTTTCTCTTACCCAGGTCAAATGCACAAGCGTCAAGATTTTGCCAACCAGTGATTGTCATCCTGGCTGTCAGCCCCAAAAAAGCCATGGGCCTGATTAAAAAATAGTCCAGGAATATGAATAAATGAAATAAAAAGTTCAATGAATCTGCCAAACCAACCAGATCGGCCTAATTTCCATTTTTAATGGATAAGTAGAACCCAAAGTATCAGGCGCGCGGCAAAATATTCGACCAAACCAACCTAGCCTTTGGGTAAGTGTTAAGATACTCTTGCATTTCGTGCCAGCCTTTGTCAAATATAAAAAAAATGGGTTTTCTCCGCCTACTTGTTCGTGCCCAAATGGACGAAAATCATGGGCGGGCGAGGCCATCTGGCCGCGAGTTCCACCATTAGTTTTGTTTAATACGTCGCCATATTTCGCTCCACCAAGACTATGCCAGCGGACTTCTTGCCTAGTCCCAAGCGTGGTCGCTGCCCGACGTATTACGTATTACGGACAAGGAAGGTACTTTTGTTGGTGGTGGTGGTGTTAAACATCATTATTGCTTTAATTATTATTATTTTATAATATTTTTAATTTTTTATGTTTGTATTATTTTATTTAATCTAATCTGTTTATTTCAATATGCGATTAAACCAGAATTTTTAACGCTACACGAGCAATCGTCTCCGTCTGATTACACATTGTGAAACTGGCAGGGTATCAGCGGGCAGATGTAGCGCTGGGCGGCCTCTGAACGCTAACGGCCCGTTGTTTTGATCTGCTCAAGGGGAAAGCCCAGTGTGGGTGGGGTTGATGCCTTTCCGATGCAAAAAGAGTGGGAGCGAAAGTGAGTGTCCGCGAGCCCTAAAAAAACAAACAACTTTCTTCAAAGTGGCATTAAATGTATACTGAGTCAGGGGTTCGCCCTTGAAGTAGCAGATGAAAGCGCCGGGTGATGTGGGGCGAATCTCTGCGAAGTTGGTCAGTGCGCAGACCGGGCAGACACTCTCACCAAGCGCACCAAGCAAATAATTTGAGGAGGCCTAGGACGCGCCTGTTGGATTAGCTTTTTTGTACCGAAAAGAACTAAGCACTGACACATTTTCATCGTCTGCATCCTAAAGGTGCACGTCAGACGCAAGGGGGAGTGAGCGTTGGATGTGAGACTCGGCTACTACAGGGAACTCGCTAATGCGCAGAAACCCAAAGAATATGCATAACATAGCAGCCCGAAAAACGCAACAGTTACTTCATCTAGTGTGACACACCTGCCTGGTTCATCCCGGCAACAACCTGTCAATAATTTCACCGCCAGAAAATCCCTTGTGGGATCGGGCCAACTTTGCACTTTTTTTAAAACAGCCACTGCTGATACATAACTATCTATTGTTGACGGGGAAAGGCGCTAGAGCAAAAGCCATGCTATGAACTGCCTAACATCGTTAATACTGGAGGCATGTCTAGTTTCATCAAATCGTTGGCCCATAAATAAACAAATGCACGCCAGCTTTAATCTCAGAATGGGGAAACCCCGTTGAAGTGCTCAAAAAAGCTTAACCACATACGTCCGTCAAGTTTCGCTCCGTGAGATGGGCGGGCCGTTGTGATGGTGCTTCTGCAGCTAGCGTGACATACCAATCAGTCGACGAGTAAACGCCCGGCCTGGAGCAATGGTGCGGCATACAAAATTCAGTGAGCCTACCAAGGACTGAATTTCTTTCAGGGGCAACTTATACGCATAAATGATTAAATTGTCTCTTGTAGGCTCTCTTGTTGTGTGGTACTCGGATTTCGCCCTTAACCGTATCGATCTCTAAACCCAGGTAACTAATCTCCTGGCTGGAGCCCTCCGTCTTTTCTGCGGCGAGCGGCACTCGCAAATGGGCGCCTGGACATCCCAATAAACAAGAAATCATCTCAGTAATGGGTGACAGTGTGAGTTTGCAAAATTTGTTTAAAGTGAAATTCCAGAAAGGTGCCAAATGCCTCAAAAAGCCTGCAAGACACGGCATGTCCTATGGGTTAGCACTTGCAATTCATAATCAGAGGGGGAGATGGGTATCAACCGAAAAGCCGACTTGATGTCCGTTTTTGCCAGCCAAGTGGCTGAATCTGCGGACATCGCTAAATCGACAGCAGTATCAAATGATGCATAATTAACTACCGGTACACACTCTTCCTTATCAAAAAAGTCATTCACAGACTCACCCAGTGGATACGAGAGGTGATGAATGAGGCGAAACGATCCCTGTCGTTGTTTCGCACGAGACCGATAAGTGAACACTGAAGATTCGGAAACAGACGGCCCGGAAAGGGGCCTGCAATCCTGCCCAATGCAATTTCATCCCGTAATTTCTGGAGAACGATTTCCGGCCTATCCGTTGCGGGCTTAAGACAATCAGAATGTTTACGTACCCTCGGACCATGATAGCGCAGCGAAAAACCGCTATACAGCAAATTAGCCGCTGACTTACCTATATAACACGACAACCGTTGCTTCAGGACTACGACATTAATGGGTGTTGGGGGACCCGCCTATTGTCAGTTGTTAGCGTTCACATTGTGCGTGTCCGGCTTTGTTACTGTACTTGCTTAAGCCGGCCAAGACGCCTGTCATTTTCCCGACACAGCAACGCAATGTCCACATATTTCCCATTCCAAATCTTCTCTTTCGTTGATTGCGGAACGTGAATATCAAGAGGAACCCCTTCTCCCGTGGCGAGCAGTCGGTACGGGACCAGTCTATTTCTACCTAAATCGCTAGGAATAGCGGGCTGTGTTGCTAGGGGTGCTCCCGATTCGTTTGCTTGACCGGTTTGACATTGAGGAATACCGAGTGGGTTTGACCACATGGGTTAAGAGAATTGTTGCCAACCGACCAAGTTTGAAAAGGGGTGTTGCTTATACTTGCAATAGAAATTTGATGAGCCTGAGCCTGAGTGATTGCCACGTTATTGGTTCCTACTGCATGAGGATGGCCTGGGCTTAAAGCCGGCTTTAGAGCATGGAGTTCCCAGCATTATCCTGGTTTGTTGGTGCATTAGGTTGCAGTCCTAAGGAAACTGAACTGACCTCACCACAGGAACAGGTGAATGTTCCAGGCAATCTGCTACCGGCAAAATCTTTGCTGAGACCCACCGCCCGTCCGCTCGTCACTCGGGCTGGGCACGTCGCCACACTGGTATCCTCTGCCATTGATCTGCTAACTGATGCGGTGGATTGATCCACTTAGACCGTAGTGCGGAAAGCTGCAGTACTCTCAGGTGCTGATCCGGGCTTGCAAGATGAGGCCTTGCGTGGCCGACCGCGGAGGCGATGGGGGGCATAAGCGGAGGCGACCGTTGGACCCGGTGTTTCCGCTGCTGTTGCTGTCGAGGCATACTGCAAAGTGACCACTACTCGGCAACTTGGCTTGGGAAATTTTCCTTCAATCTTAGCGCCTCTTCCGTGTGCAAGAAATTTCGAACACAGTTCCAGCAAACCAGTCTGTAGGCCAAACGACTGAAGCAGCGTGATGATCAGGGAAACAACTGTCGCAATGTTCAGCAATCCATCCAGGGAAGTTTTAAGTTGTGTACTGCCGCTTCGAAAATCTAAGCCCAAGTAGCCCTTTTAGCGCCAAACTTGCTGCGGTTAAAAAGTAATTTCCTTGTGGCCTTCTAGCTTCAAGAATTAGTACCCTAGAGACGGTTTCAGGTTTCTTGATCCAGAAGTACTACATTCTCTCAACCCTATGAGGTATTATAAGCTGATTGGTGCAAGGCCAGGCAGCTACTTTGCTGAATCCATTAAGCCAGATATGCAAAACATTGATGGGTGAGACTGTGTCTTGTTCACTGTGGTAGAAGCCAGCTGAACCAGAGTGTTTCAAAGACTAACCACGTGCATCCATGGTGAATAATGCATTTTATCCCAAAGAGATAAAATCAATTATGGCGTAAAGCTGTACATTTAACGAAGAAAAATGTTGTAATTCTACGGATTTTTTTTACAAGTGCAGACGTTGCACGTTAGCGTTTGGAGCGCTTACAAAAATTGTTTGCGGTTTTGTGAGATAATCGGTGACACGCCGTCGTCTCCGACTTGATACGCGTGAAAATGTACATCAACCTTTCATAGTACAGTAAGAGCAGAATCTTAAAAAAAAAAGGAAGAAAACAAGTCGACTGTTAACGAGCAGCAAATGCTGAATGGCACGTTTTTCAGGTGATCCTTGGACGAACAGCCAAGTGTTTGGAACACTGCATCCGTTGACAGGCACCAGATAGCCCTCTTCCTGTGCAAACAGTTGTTCACGCAATCTGGAATAGTCAGGTGGTCTGTGAATATGTGAAGATGAGTTAACTCCACTTGAACATCAAGCTGACGTCACAAATAAGTACAAACCGGGCGAAAAGATCCAATATAAAACATCAAACACTTCTCAAGTTTGAATATGGATCGCTGATACCGATTTGGGATACAACTGTACATAAAGAGGCATTACTCCAAGGCAAATTCACAGATACTCCTAGCCGTTGAAAACTGCTCCTTTCTAAAAGGAATGAGAACCTGTTATGCCTGTTTCCCACCCTGACCCCGCGGATGTTGTTCACTCAATTAGTATGAACGCCCTGTAAAATCCAGATATTTTACGCAAGATAAATTGATCTTCGATTTAAGCGTTGAAAATGCCGCGCTGTTTGTCTCGTTTTTTTCACGAAGTATTTGACTCAAACATGAAATACGTCATTGCAATGTAAGTTGCAGGGAATATTATACACCGTAATTAGACAATCTTGTGAAATTACAACAAAATACCAATGGTGTTCACGACCTTTAACGCTGCAAGTTTTCATTAATCTATGTTCATAACGACCTCAAAAAGTGTTCCTATTCAACAACGTGCAACTCGACCGTGTATTTACATTTCATAATGGCCGCTGAGAAATGATCATGCCCGCTGCGTAAATCACGCCCTAGCACCTGGATACAAGACAGTTTGATCGATTCTGATTGGTAAAGAGTCTATGTGCACGCGCCTTGCCATGTGCACGCCAAGTCCACGTAGAGAGATTCTTTTGGACAACTTGCGCAAGGAATATACCATAAAATGGACGTGTTGTTCAAGAAAATTAAAGTAAAATTATCCAGCAAAACCGATCGAAATCCATCATTTATGGAATACTTCTGATTCTGTGGGTACAGAAGTATTTATGAATGAGAATAAATCTGTATTTTGCCGGTATATCTTTAACGTTTAAGACCGGCTCGGGAGACTGAACGCTGATAATGCCCTCACCTGTGTCCTCTCTCCTGAGCCAGTCATAGTCGCACGTTTAAGACTGTCGAAAGACATATTTATCCCAATAATAGTGTAAGAAAGGCGCAGGAAATCGGTAAAACTGCGTGTTCTAAATCGCTATTTTCTCTTGTTCCATTTACTGCAGCTTATCAGCTATCCACGTCTGCGGTCACCAGGGCGCCATCACCCCGCTCAACAGGCAAACCGATCAACAATGCTAAAAACCAACCAGGCCCTGTTGTCCTGACCACAACGAATGCAGGATTCTTAAAAATGACCGAAAACATGCTGGAAAGCATCAAGAGAACAGGGTCCACCCCCCATGTAATTGTTATCGCCGAAGACAAGCATTCTTACGACTATTTGTTAAACAGGACGAGGCACTATCAAGGTCTCGATGTGCAAAAGTCCGATTCGGGACAGGCCCCGTCTCAACGACTTTTGGTAGGCTCGAGGCTATACAATCAATTTGTTAACAAACGTCCCCGGTACATTCTGCAGTTTCTCCAGGCAGGCTTTGAAGTGCTGTTTGTAGATGTTGATACCTTCTGGGTAAAAGATCCCTTCAAAGACATCGAGGGGGACTTTGATATTGCCATGCACAACGAGGTTGATCCTCCCAGAAAACCCGTATTTTGCGATGGTTTTGCTTATTATCGACCGACGACAAATACCCTTTCAGTAGTTAGTGAATGGGTGCACTTGCTGGAAACAAAAAATCAGACGATCCCCGACCAAACGGTTTTGAATCGACTGATCAGCAGGGAAACTGCGAAGGAAGTCTCTGGGCTGAGAATGAAGACCCTCGATCCTGTTAAGTACCCGGACGGACGACTCTATTATCGCATTCCTGGCTGGAGAGAGAAACACTTTAACCAAACAGTTGTCATGCATTTTAGCTACCTCCATGGGTATGGCGCTAAAGTTAGAAAGTTAAAGGAACTTAATTGGTGGCTAGTTTGAAAGGCATTTTGGAAGGGGCCAAACCATCACCTAATCCATGCCCCCACTGGCATGTTTTTTTTTCAGGATTGATTTTAATAGTATACGCTCTTTGGTTTACTACTTCAGTCCTATTCGGACACACAACAATGGGTCCACACGACTAACTTCCACGACTTGCATTGGTTAAACCTCGTCCACCCTGTTCCGCTAGTTCGACACAGCACACATTGCAATTCCCATGTCAGAGTTGCCCTTTGTGACATTATCAAACTTCTTTTAAAAAAAGCGGTCATGCGACAATAAAGAACGCCTCGGCTTATCAGCGTTACGTACGTTCGGTCCCCATAGACTGTGCATGCATATACTTTGTGTATTCGCGCATGCGCAATAGTGACATATGGTCGTCGGCCTGAAAAAAATTGATTCTTGTAGCAGACGACACACATCGGTGGTGACCAATGTGAGGGATTTGTACTACAATATCCCTTGAAAACCCCGTATGTAAATAATTTGCCAAAAATATGGTGATATTTTATAGCGTCTGCTACGAAAGATCCCCAGAAAATAATCAAACAAATGGAAAATGTCAATTCTACGACAAAGGATAATTATGAAATATTATCGTTCTTACCTAACTTTGAAACTAATTTTCACAATTTTGCTTGGTTTACCTTAAAATAACTTTGGTGCCACCTTACGAACAAAACGTTTATTACTTCTAGGAATTTTTCGTGTTTTTTTTTTACCTTACTTAATGCTCAATTTTCACACTTTTGTCAAATTTCCTTTAGATCATCGTGGTTTTTGAGGACTGATGAATCGTTTGTATCCATCAGCCCATTTCTTTAAGATAAAGACCCATATGCCTGATATTCAGTTCGTTTTTCATCGTTATTCAAATTTCCGCACTGAGTCCAACAGAGGTTAAAAATGAACTGTCTGGATTTGAGGCATGGCATACACATACACGCACACACACATGGATACATATGCATTTGGGTACTAGTTGACTCACTGCAATATTACACTGGTACGTACGATGACGTAAGTTTGTCCGACTGAAAGGCACAAGCAAAAACTGTCTCGTCACCCGCGTCAATGAGCTTTGGCCTTTAATATAATTAAGAAAAAGTAAAATAACAGTGATTTATTAAATTTTTATGCCCGATTTCTTTTGCGTTTTCTTCCTTAGTCAATTTTGAATCTCAACAAAATGACTTCCAAATATCCGCTAATTAAAACCATTTTATACGATACATTCTATGACAAAAGTGAGTAATTATATCGGTAAAATAACTGACAAAAAACGAATTCGCTTTAGTTTACGCCATTCCCGGAGTAAGTCGAAAAATGACGATAAATAGGACGAATTAATTTTTTTTCGTGATTTACAGTACTCTGAAAGTGAATTGTAATGGTTTTATTTCGCAATTGGAATCAACATTTGGGGCAAGAGACCCCTCCTTGACGAAATAAAACTTTCGTTTTAAGCAATTTTAAATGAAGGAAGTGCGAAATTAACCAGGAAAACCTACATTAATGCTCTGGTTGGTACATTTATACCAGGCTTTGCTCATGCGTTAAATAACAAAAAAGTGCACTTTGCTGATTAAATTTAACCATCTCATCCTCCTTGATTCAACCACGGTTTCAGAAATGTTCATTTAATGTTCAACCTTGGTTGGAACATACAAAGTTGCCCATCAATTTAACTTATACTTTGCGAAATTTTGGGTGTTCATTCTTGGCCTGTAATAATTAATTGTCTCACAATTAATTTTGGGTGTTCATTCTTGGCCTGTAATAATTAATTGTCTCGCAATTAGTAAATGTTCAAATGGTTAATTAATTTGCTGTCTTTTTTTTCCTTCCAGAGACCTCCATCAAACATTCTTCTGAACAGGTGGTCGTAAGGGGAAACGGTGGGTTTAACCATGGGGGAAGGAATAGACAAGCTGTGTCAAAAATGATCAGCGGTGTAGGTGCCTTGAAGTATACCAACCGTTAGTGCATGTTTCAAGATCCCTTACATTGGCATGCCTCTTGTCCCCCCCCCCCCATGTTGCCGGTTACTCTCCCCCACCCCATTTGGGCCTAGCCCTTTGCGCGGTTACTTGACCAGACTTTGTTCACTGTGTATCATTATGCATCAGAACACATTGATAATCAGGATCCGCTATAGCTGCACGCTGTACTGCACACACAATAAACAGCCATTTTGGTTCCAAAGTGTGAAGTTAGCGCTACTCTCTCGTTATACAGCCCCATACACGTGCAACTTAATTACACATTCAGCCCTTAGTCTTATACATCCAAGACGACGTATTCAAAAACGCCTTATTGACTCCCTAAAATATTTATTTGCTGGGTAAATTCGAAAACTACCCCAATATGCTCTTTTTTTTCTCAATACACACACAGGTACTTGCGGCCAGAGGATCTTGAATCCCATCGCCCTGGTCATAGAGTGCAAGGTGTATTTATACATCTACATTTTACGCCCCAATTTCCGAGTATGACCCAGATTGTCATGCGTGTCATGAGCAAAACAAGCCTTCAATCGCCGCCCAGTGTAATAGAAATTCACAAGTAGACACATTTACTGTGTTTCGGACAGAATGAACAAATTTCCCGGACAAAACAATACCATGTGGTCTTTAAGGTTTAATGAAGAAACGAATTTAGTGTTTTATGGATAGAGACAAATTGACACGGTGAAACATATTTTTTTTTATTTCGCGAACAGGGCAAATTTATGTGGAAATTAATTAACTGATATATATTATTTCGTATAATTATTAGATTTCTGAAGTCTGAGATCTCAGCTTATTTTTTTCATGAAACTTAGTCAAAACACTCAAACAAAATCCTCATTTAAAAAAACCATTGTTCAGTGTGACCAAAAGGGCCCCTTTGTGAATACTCTGACGAAATGTTTGTCATTATGCTAGAATTTTGATTCCCTAAGTTGGAAATTGCCTTAAATTTTCTTTGGAATTTCGAAACATTTAAGTAATTTGTTGATTTAAACTAATAAACGTATAGCCCCAATTTTCTGGCTTAGAACTTCAGTTTCCCTATGAATTAATTTCTCATGTTATTCCCTTTTTTTAATATTGACTAAGAAAAACAAAAGGTTGTAAAAGGCATTTGGTATTCTGCACACTTGCATGGTCTAGCCTTGTTAATCACATAAGCAAACTTGTTACAGTGCCGATTTCGGTATCCTTAACACCGGTCTAATTTGTTCACTCATCTGTGTCAATAACATCACAAGCTGTATACCATTGCAAAGAGGGCATTCTGCCCTTTCTAGAGATATATTTCTCTTTCCCATGTATAAAGTAGTTTTGCTATTACAGTAATTTTTATCTCGGTGTGCTTTTTATGTGGACACCCCGTATATTCTGGTATACGTATAGGATGTTTTATAGTGAGTTAGACATTAATTACAAAGCGAAACGAAGCGCCATAAGTCAAAACTAATTGTTCACCTGTTGCCAGTGTTTCCCGTGAATCAATATTATTTACATTACAATGCACTAACGACTGCAGGAAGGAGCTGTTCAAATCAAATGGCAATTTTGTAGTGGACGTCAACACAAGCTGGTTGAACAAGAAGCCAAGCCAATTCTGAACTGCATATTTCACTGCATTGGAGCGAACTTTGGTCTTGAAATAAACTAAAGTCCAAGGCCACAAATTTAACCAGTAAATATTTTTAGCCTTTCAAAATTCATCTTTTCCAACAGAAGAGAACCTAAAAAAAATGCTCTCTGCGATTCTAATTCAGACCACCCAAGACACTTATCCTTCTCGTTATCTATAAGCCTTCTCTTAATATCTCTATTTCCGCGGCAGTTAATGCCAGGCATTGTCAGATTTTGGTAGCATAGTTTCACATTGGAAAAAATAAAAGTTAATTGTATTTTCAATTAAGATGCGTTCCGCGGGGTCTACGTGTTCTGCCTGGTATTTACTTCGAAAACACGAATAAACCCATTTTTGTACAGTAACCTATTCAGTTATTACGTCAAGCACAATGACAAACGCTCCTTACGGTTAAAGTTATCATTTTAGACGTGCCGTGGGTTTATTTTTTCCTTAGAATCTTCCATTGGGTGCAATGATAGGGTTCTGTCTCATGTTCGATTGCTATTACAGATTTTTATTTCAAGTAAAATGCTCATTTTATTTCATTTTACTTAGATTTTAAGTGGCTTTATTCACTTTTCTGAAACATTTCCCTTCCACCTTATTTTCAGTTTCCATTTTAAGTATCTACATTTATATTTGAACTGTAACGCAATGTTTCCTTGCATGTCACTGTATTTTTCTTTTTAAAAAATAGCCAATGTACTTTCTGTGTAACTTCAGGTTCATCTCATCCCCATAAAGCTAACATTTTTAAATAACTATAATCGTGACAATTTATGTAGAAATTTATGGGAGAGGTTAATCTTGTAAAACGTACCAGATACTATTCCAAATGCATGCAATTTCCCAAAGTAACTGAGGGATTTAAGTGAGTAAGCATGTAATTGCAAGCTTCTAAACGTGGTCCTCATTTGGAGAAACAGTGAACTGTGCTTCCCAAATAAGCTGTTCACCAAACTTGCTTGTTGATTGTGTAAAAGGTCCGCAATCCGTACAGTTACATGGATTGCATTTGATAACTTGAAAGTGGCTAATTTCTGCAGCTAACTAATACATGTAAAAATTCATTTGACTCAGGAGGTAAAGAAGACAGTGTGTGCGCCTTACGATCCACCGATGTCCTCCAATTTGTGTGTCACTTGATGTGCATGCAATGTGAATGAAAATGAAAATGCCGTGGTTGTGCACCGAGCCGAAGTTGAGCAATTACAGGCTTTGGCTAAGGGTAAGGCTTTTATCTACATGCAGATGTCGTAGTTAGCCAACGCTATACAATGGATCGAATCCATCTCACAGCACAAAGCATGCAACTTCGAAGCATCAGTCAAAATGTGGATCCTTTGCGTCCTCACCAATTTGAATCATGAAACTTCCCCCTTTCCTAGTCATTTCCGAAAGGAACAACTTTTTCAAAGAATCACTTTCGCGCTTAAACGCTTCTTAATGTATGAAAATTGTTTCAATCCTTTGGGGATTAAACGAACTTTAGTGCACTTTTTAGATTTTTAAGGTTGACCAAACTTTTCCAGACAATAGAGGGTGCTGTTCATGAGATGTAAATTCAAGAAAGCACTGGTGACTTAATGATTTCCCAGTAATGTATGTAATATTGCATGATAACTGTAATTTTACATGATTTAATGTTTTAAAACAATTATGAAAAAAAATACTTGTTGGTGGATTACATTATACTTAAGAATAAACCACCGAAGGAAATGGAATCTTTGAAAGCGAAGTATAAAAACTGGTAATTTTTTGCATGGTCCCTTCAACTTAACAGGGCGGAGGAAACAATATGGAGTCCCAGGTGGAGGCAGTCTCGTTATACCCTCACTATTCACTATTTGTGGTTTTGCCCTCGGCCCATTCCCACCCTGGAATGACGCGTACCTTATGCATTTATCCTTTACGTACAACGTCATCATGAGACAAATACATCTTATCATAATAATAAGTTTACGTTCAGCCCACTCACAGATCCAGAGGAGACAAGCGATATCACAATTGAAACACTACCAAATTCATGTTACGCTATTTGGGTTCGATGTCAAACCCACTATAGAATTACATTGTCAAAAAGCACTTTGCCAGCCTATTATTAACGTTTATTGTCACAAATTTATAATACTCTATCACCCGAATGTTGATTTCTCAAAGAAATTCAACTTTGGGCCTGTGCAAGGGTATTAAGAATGAAATGTATAATATTCAGCTAAATGGTCGTTTACGATGGCTTCTACTTCATTTTGAAAGGACTGTTCACACTCATATAACAACTTGAATGGTTGGTAATAGTAAAGCGCCTGATATATACTGGAGAGGAATCAAATTGTATGGTTTGCATTTGTTTACCACATTCGCTTACCGTACCGTTGGTAGGCAAAGGTACGGTAAAATGGCTGCCAAGCTAATTCAGCAGATCAACAATTATATAACTACTAATGTATACGTTTGGATTTATCGTTGATTCCGCTTTATAAAAACATCTTTTGCATTGGACGTACGTACATAGCGCTAATTATTTGCTTTATTCAGTTCAGTCAACAGCTGTTAGGACCGTTGTGTAAAAGAACAATGACACCGTAAATGATGACCCCCCCCAAAAAAAAGAGTTTTTGGACAGCGCTAAGGTCTATGCAAACACTTCTGCCATCAAAACCAGAGAAATCCTAGGCCTACTACAAAATGCTGCCGTAAAGCTGACCAAGTTTACTGGAAACCTGTAGGCCTAGTTGCCAACTGATAACCAAGGGGCCATTTTACACAGGGATATGAACTTCACTTCAGAGCTATAGTTCACGGCGGGAAAAATGACACTGGATTACATTATTCCTCCAACATTAGCAGTGCAACACGTTATCTTCCCTGATGAATGGTGATTTCAAGCACACGAAGCTGCCTTCAAAATCACGTTTTTACCACACAGGAAGGACTATTTGAAGGTTTTTGTTATGAGATTGTCTATACCTTTCTGGCTTTTGTTGGCTTTTGCTGTTAAAGGTAGTGGACACCATTGGTTTTTGTAATTCCACAAGATTGGCTGATTACGGTTTATAATATTTACTGCAACTTACATTGCACTGACTTGTATCATGTTTGAGTTAACTGGTTTGTGAAAGATCGAGAAAAACAGCGCGGCATTTCCAACCCTTAAATCGAAGGTATTGTAGTTTATCTTGCGTAAAATCTATGGATTATGGGGCGTTCGTAGTACAAGCAAAGTCCGCGAGGTTAGGGTGGGAAACAGACATGAAGGGTTCTCATTCCCTTTAAAAAGAGCAGTTTTCAACTGCTGGGAGTAATGAGTGAATTTACCTTGGAGTAAAGCGCCTCCTCGACGTAGCATTGCGGATTCATGGGGGAAAAATGAAAGGGTCCTTGTAATGATAGACAAACTAAATCATAAACAACGAAACGGTCAAATGTTGACAAATTGCAGTATATGCAAATTCTATACACTGCCTTGGACAGAGAGGTGGTGATTTTTGAGAGACAGGTTTTGCGAATGACTCGATTAAAAAAATTAACGGCCAAATGCAATCCCCTCCCATCTAATCCTACCTTTCTGTGCCAAACACTCTGGTTTAGTCACCGTAAACGTCGGGGCTTCCCTGAACAGGAAAAAAATATACAAGCCGGTCCCTGGCTAAGGCCCATTCAACCATTTGTCGGGGGATTGCTCACGTCAGGTCTGTGTTTATTAATGGGTGACCCACCAACGACCCTGTGAATGGGGTAAGGCTTCTTATATGGTAGACACACGTCTGTGTATTCCAGAGAAGGGATTACATGGCTTGTGAATGAGGCATGTTCATGGCACTCATTACCAAAGTGCGCGTGCACAAGCTTTCCCTTAATGGCACAGCAACAGGCTGTCTCATTTCGTATGCTCTTATTGCAAAATAAGGCAAACAGATCAATTGATGACGCAATAGCTTGGTCTGTATTTAAAGTGTAACAGTTCCTCGACAAGAATACTCCTAACTACTGTAGACTTTTATTTGTGGATTACAGTTCGGCTTTTAATACAACCGGTATCTCACCTTTTAACTGTATGATAAGCTAAGACATTGGAATTGTAATCACTCGATTTGTCAGTGGATTTTAGATTTTTTATTGGATCGCTCACTAGGGTAAGGATAGGACGTCATCTTTCTAAATCACTCGTCTTAAATACGGGAATACCACAAGGATGCGTTCTCTCACCTATGCTGTACTCACTGTTCACCCATGATTGCGCTACTCACTCTGATAACAATGTTATGGTGAAATACGCAGATGATACGACACTTGGTGGTTGCACTTTAGATTACGAATCGTCTTACCGTGATGAAGTCAACCATAGATGAATTTTGAAAAGACCAAGGAGATCGTTACTGACTTTAGAAGAAATCCCAGTAACATTCAACCACTGTGTATCTATGGATCTGAGGTAGAAAGGGATGACTCCTTTAGATTTTTAGGCGTATATATAGCTAACGATCTGAAATGGACTACCCATGTTGATTTCTTGGTAAGAAAAGCCCAACAACGTCTGTTTTGTCTCAGAAGAGTGAGGAGTTTCCGAGTCAGCCAAGGTCTGCTGGTAAGTGAAGTTCTATTGGGCAGTGGTTGAGAGTGTCCTGACATTCTCAATCGCTGTCTGGTACGGGAACACCACGGTGGAAGACCGGAAACGCCTCAATCGGGTTGTTAAAACTGCTAGCTCTATAATTGGCTGTAAACTACCTGCAATGAAAGACATTTATGAGGCAAGGGTCTTAAAGAAGTGCATGTCAATTGTCTCAGATGATTCCATCCTGCAAATGACTTATTTCAGCGGATGAGATCAGATAAACGTTGCAGATCAATTCGCGCAGATTCGACTCAAACCTTGAACAGATTTTATTCAAGTGCAGTTCTCTTATTAATTGAATGTACATGTACAGGTGCAATCAAAGTCCTAATCAGTGATTCATCAGATTTTATTGTTATCTTAATCCCATTTTATTTAATCAATCGTTATTTTACCTGATATGTTGTCTGCAATTATTTGTTGTAATTCTGGTGTGAATTTTTGTAATGTCGTTTATCATTTTTCTGTACATATATTTCGATTATCAAGTTTTGAACGCTCGCAAAACCACAACGAATTTCAATGTATTTCAATAACTATGTTGGATACAAATGATATTAAATAAATGAAATTTAAATTTAAATATATCTATCTATAACCCAAGGGATACCTCACTACTAACCAGTTGTGATTGCCCTCACGCGAATAACACATTGTCATGCAAGTCAGGGTCAATTTAACGAAAGGGTAATTACCCTCACAGCTATCTGAGCACATTAAGTGAACCCCAAAGCCAGCTAGCACGATGCTTACAGGATTACCTTCCAGCCGTCACCCCACTGTGCTTACAGACCACAAGCAATCCAACAGTAAAGACCACTAGCTCACGGCCCAGGTTTGCTACGTAAACTCCGCTCTATCATAAACTAATCTAGACCCAGTGCAGCTCATTCTACTACATGTACCAACTACAGTGTATCCACACCCAGCGCTCCCGGTTCAGCGTCCACTGGGAGGCTAGAGGACAACCACAGAAGTATTTAAATGCCCTTAGAAAGAAACTTGGGCGATGAAACCCAAGAAATGATGCGGCCTCTTCTGAAGAGCAGTCCCAGCAACGTAGAAAAAAAAAACTAAATTAAAACGCATGGCTGGGATAAGACACTCATAACCCCCAACGACAGGAAGGAAGCGCTGTAGCTCCTCGTCAAGTCATACACACCTCTTAAAGTAAATAAACAATTTCCAAAAATTAAGGCCGGACGGAATTACTGCAGCAAGACAAACGTTGCTTCACTTATAATTACTGTACAGAAAAGGGCCAATCGAGGCCATCTGTGGCGTCATTTATGTAGGTGAAGATAGTCGAGTGACTTTTATTTGTTAACACCGATTAATCAAACTTAAAGAAAGAGACTTACACCTCAGGACTTACTATGTGAAATTCCACGTTGGAACAAAATGGCAACTCGCAAAGACATGAATGACCTACTGGACGATTCTCAAAGATTAAACTCTCAGGCATTAGAAAATGAAGTCAGATATCGAGGTCAACGGACATTGAGTACAACGATGACAGCGGTGCTTCAAGTGAGCGAAGCAGAACCCATGAGTGGCCAAACAAAAAAAAAACGTCGCAAATCACAACAGACAGGACGCCAGACAAATGATTTCGTCAGTGTCATCTGTAATAGTGAGTACTACAGGCAAAGGCTAATATTCACGATGAACACGAAAAACACCAAGAATGCTAAAATATATGAGGAAAATCTAAAAGAGATCTAGGAATTGTACGAGGACAGGGCAGCCTTCCCGTTCACAGTCTTGCAAATGAGGGACAAATTCAAGAAGTTAGGCCTAGTGTCTGATCGCAAGAAAATTTGCATTAACTATAAAAAGTGCAATGGGTATAAAGGGGATCAAACAGTAGAGGCACTATGGAGGCTGGTTCAATCAACTCTTTGAGTTAGTGAAAATTCTTGTCAACGTAACAAGGCCCAGGAGCCTTCTGCACTAGGCATGTCCACCTCAAGGAATTGAAAAAGACGCACGGGAGAATCTTCATCTGTGAGTCATGCTGATACTGATTATTCTGAATCTGCATATAGGCCCCAGCCTGATGGTATTCTCTTTGTGCCAACCAAGAAGGTTGCTAAAAGAGAGAGAGAGAGAGAGAGAAATGCAGCCGGTAGATTCAGCCTTGGAAATAATCAAAACGTTGTCTTAGGTACTGTGTACTTTTATTCCGAATGTCAGATGGGGTTCTTTCAGTCTTACCTTCATTTAAATGTTCAAAAATCCAAAAAGGGTTTTACTACTGTTGCACCGAGGTCTCAAAGAGACTTCGACGTCGCTTTTATTTCATTTTGAAGAAATAATATAAAGAGAATGAGTGCATTTAATTTGCAGTGAAAGTGGTATGCATACCAGTTTTCCTCACGTTGGTGAAAACTTGTGGTTCGAAGAAAGAACAGGCCTACCTACCTAAACTATGGGTCATACCAAGGACTGTTCCAAGCTGAGCATTAGAACTCAGCAGAGACTCCTGCATGGGTTGAACAGCACTCCAAAGGATTTCACTGTACCCATCACCACAGAAATATTGCCAAAAAAAAACAGTCACCTCGAGAACCCAGCTCCCCTTCTCTGTAAGAATCGTGCAGCATGCGACCACAGACTGTGTGCGACACTGCGGTCGGTGAGCGACAGCAACGCACACCTCCAGGTGAGTCGCGGGGCACGCAGTCACCTGTGACGGTTTCTCTTCATTCATTGTGTACATTGCAACATTTACTTTGTCAATCGGCCAAAACAACCAGGATCTGAACTGGAAGTATACTGTTATGTAGAGAATATCATTTCTCGCGGTCTCCCGTATTCAATTTGGTTTTTTTTAATAAACTGTGAAGAAATTTACACACCTGGCTAACGTTGAATATGATGCAAGGTGCAGTGTTAATCAACCGATCTGATTTGGCTATGAGGGTATCTGTGACAAAAAACTTCTAAATTTTCCAAGATAAAAGTTTAACTTCAGTCTGTGCCGAGTAATTTAAGACCTATCTCTTTGGACAAAACCGCAATGAACTGCCACCAGGACCAGCGATTATCGTCTTTAAAGGTATAATAACTTTCAGACTTTTCGCTGAAATTACCTTCAAAGCAAAAAGCAACGTCGTTTCATTAATTTCAGGACATTCAGGCTTCTATTAAGGTGTAGTGGTAGTGCAAGATAATTATTATCACTAGGAAATCACGTGACACTGCCATTGGTATCCCTCAAACACTTAACCGGCTTTGGTAGGATTGTTCTGCCCTAGCTCCGCTCTCGGGCTGCTAAACCACAGTAATTTAATCTAGCGCCCTCTACCATTAGTTTTCATTTTGCCGCTCCATGTCATCCACGTTACCTTGATTGTACCTTTGACAACATTCCACCTTTATTTTCAAGCCCTTGTTGGAGCATGATCCGTAATTTTACCTATTTTCCATGTTTCCTTCAATTTATAGTCCTTTGATAGCTTAATCTAAGTCTGATTTATGATCAGACATGATCGCACAGAAGTACATTGATTCACATTTTGAGCGTCATTAAGAACCCCCTTGAACAAACCAACTCCAAGAACTAATACGTTGTAACTGAACAGTCACATCCAGAAAACTACACCATCGAGCCTCAAGGTCCTCTGCCTCATCCTCCACAGAATTTCGACCCCAGTTTTAATGAGAAGGATTGCATTTTCATCCCGATAGAGAGAATTTCATTCCACAGAAAACGTGGGCTGCTCATATTGACACTAATTGAAACAGGCTGATGTAATTCTAATTGCAATGAACACCCAGCCAGGAAAAGTATATTACTACTAGTATGGTAATATCCTGTGAGAATACCATCTGTCTACACTGAATCCAATACTAAATCTTATACGGACATATTTTCAAATTTCTATTTTACTGTTTCTGTCTCTTGAAATGATTTTAAGAGGATGGTAGTAAAGCCTATCAAAGTATTCATTTTAATTTTCTGTTTGGCACAAAACAAAAATTGTCCAGTGTATCCCTCATCCAATGTTCTTTATAAGGTGTAGGGTAAATTTAATATGCTTTCTGATATGACGCAAAACTCAATTAGTTTGACTTATTTTATTCTAACTGCAACGGTTTGGACCGTTGCCATTACTGTGTAAAACGAAAAATGACTCAATATGAGTGATGCCTTCATCTTAAAATGTCCGCGTCTTCCGAACGGTGCATGCATCGCCGCAGGTAGTTGTGTCGTCAAAACGAGATCAGCAAAAAGTCTAGGGCAAACGCCGCCCTAAAGCTACCAAAAAGTGACTGAGTTTACAGGGAACGTGCAGTTACTAACTTTTGTTAGCGCACATTAGATCGGGCTCGGAGGATTCAAAATCTGACCTATCTGCCCTCTTTAATAGAGGGATTTCATATCTGCATCGAAACCGAGGCTCTCTGTGTTGAACTTGGTTGTGCGCGCCCGCGGAGTCCACACGGTACACGGAGTATCCGGTTCGTGAGTGTGACGCCACTTCAGTTTAAACCACGCCCACAGCACAAGATACACGACCATCGCAGGTACGTTAGTTCGCGGTCAATTGTCGTTTTTTTTTATTTAACATGTCGAGTCATCCTGAAAGATTCTTCCACAAAACATTTGCAGCCTGAAATGTCTGAAATTAACACACCTTTGTGTATTTTGTGTCTTAACTCCTTACTTTAAATCGTCTGATCGTGTTAAGAATTGAAAATGACACATACAGCCTCGTTTTCAAACGCGGAAGTGCGCAGATCGACGCTAAAAGCGTCGTATTGGGATCCTTCTTTTCGGCACTCTTCCCTTTTAATCGTGCTCTGAGGAACATTGTGATGCCAATCTGTCAGCAATTGTCATCACCAGAGTTAAGGCACTCATAACTCCCAGTGAGAGGAAAGAAGCACTGTAGCTCCTCGTCAAATCATACATACCCCCTGAAATAAATCAAAAATACCAACAAAGGAGGTTTTCAGGTCGGGTCTACAAGACTAAGACAAACGCTACATCACTTATAATAAGCCATTTGCGAATTAAATTGAATAAGATCTGGTGCACTGAGTTATCTGACTGCACATAAACATAAAAATGTGAATTCCCCAGACTAAAGACACTTTTGCTATACATCGTGATGCGTGAAACCTTTCGCATAGCGACCACTATCTTTGGAATGGACTGATTCCTTTATGCCTTTCTTATCCATTGAGAACAGTGTATTGTTGCAAGGCGTATCTTATCATCTCAAAAGCTTGCCCCGAATCACGAGGTATAGCAACTGTGGTTTTAGTAAGGAGAACTCAAGTTGTTATGTTAACGTGAATTTAAACTTTCAGAACTTAGTGTACCAGATTTGGGTCAAAGTTAATTCGCAAAAGGCTTATATTGTGCTGGTACTGAAACTGTTATTCTGGGACGTTTGTGGAGTGGTGCAGTGAAGTTTATAGTGAATAACAAGGGAAGCTTTAAGGATTCGAGCAACGACGATTTGTTAACTTCTGGTCGATTTTGCATTAAGTTCAAGAGATACATTTTGTGAACTGGTTATCAAGGGAAATCGACTAACGGCTAACACAACGGTCTGACCTCAAAATCATCGTCTACTGAAACCAGCTGCAGCCTCCGTAAAAAAAAATTATTTGCTTTCTCTTTAACTTGAATCCAGTGCAGGGCAAATGTTTCACACCGCCCTATAGCTTATGGAGGTTCCCTCTTTAAGGTTTTACAGAAAGACTAAAAGTTAACTGGATGTTCAAGCAAAATACCTGAAAAAAGATAAATTGAGTTTTTCGTGCGGGTCCACGCAGGGCGTCTCAACCCTTGATGGGGGTCTCACCTGCCAAATAACCGCCTAAGATCTCTCCAGCGCCGAACAAGCAGTTGCCCAAGACGAATATGTCCACGTGGTAACGTTCCTCGTAGATTTCTTTTGACACTGATATAATGATCAAATTGATGGTTCCTATGGCACCTCCATTGACGAAGGCCAAGAACATGAGAGCCTGCATGGTATATATCAATGGGAAGTTTTGAGTCTGCTTTTTTTCTTTATGGATAATACAAGAGTAAAAGCATGCTCATATGATGACAATGCGTAATAAAAAGAAATTTAAGAAATTAAAAAAACTAGGCTTTACAGCAAAACACCGTTCTTCTGAAGGATATCAGGTACACGTATATTATAGAAGACACATGCATTGCCTAAGACCTTTACCCTCATTATGTAAGGTCGCGGTCGCAGTTTTGTGAGGCAAATGTCCCGTCAGAAGGCAAGGGAAATGTATGGCATTGCGGGTGTCCGTTTTGTCTCATTTACTTAGTTTTTCCTTCCTTTCCACGTACAATGCACATTATTTGTCGTCTACAGAACAACAAGTACATGTAGCCTTGACCTTCAAATGACCGTTACAGTAAAGCAACACGTCAAATTAAGTGGAATCTCCACATTTTGGCACCGTTTTCAGGAAGGAACCGGCATGGATTTTGAAAAAGAAAGTTTTTGAAATAACTGCAAGAAAAGTTTCTCATATTACTTTGCAACACTTTGTCTTCAGAGCTCAACTATAACAAGCTATACTGCAACAAAGGCTACGTGCATTGTTAGGCATACACAAGGGCTTATCCACTATGAACACAGGGCAGTTCCCTTCGTTTTCTCTGTTTTCTCCGAATGGCTCAATCTACATCCCAAATTTGCATATTGGCATGAATAGAAAGAAAACCTTTTTCAGCTTGTTATAGTTGAGCTCTGAAGACAAGTGACACTGCGTTCGATTTGATGCTTCCACATTTAAGTGAACAGATAAAATCAGAGAAAACATATTTTCCCTGGAGGTGCTCATTACGTAGCTGAAATAAGTTAGAAAAAATGTGTGTCCCTTTATTCAATGTGTTTTTCCATTTGGGTTGCGCATGTTAACGTGATCGCGATTGAGAATGTAACAAAGATTGCCGTTCCTTTGTGAAAGCAATAATCTAAACTGACCTATACCCAATTCCAAGAAAAACGTTCTGTACACGTATATGTACGTTGTTGGGCGGGCGTGTTTGCATCAGTTCTTAAAAACGCAAAATGCATACTGAGATACCTGCCCCTGACATCATTTTGTTGCAATGAAATTTAGAAATTATTCTTTACTGGCGAAAGTATGTTAAAGTATGTTAAGGCGACATAGTGAAGTAACGTCCTTTTTGACATGACCACAAATCCGTAAAAACGTGGCAATTTGCACTGGTAAAGAGATTTGTGCATGTATACTAAATTTAAAAATTAATCTTTTGAGTAGTCCCCCGGCTATGAGATGGTCCGAAAAGGCAGGCTCTTTTGGCATTAAAAGCAAAATATACAGTCTTAAAATGTGTTCATTCAAGGGAAAAATGCCCAGTTCTATGCATTACCAACGACACGGTGAGCCCGAAATATTATTACGTCCCTCTTTCAAACATTGCTGTCAGAACGAGTGCAGCCGAACAAACACAACGTCGACGTCGTGCTTACATATACCATGGGAAATTTAGACAACCTGTTGTCGCTGTTCACTTCATTTATACATGTACATGTAATTGGAATTAATGTTGTGCACAGTCAAGTATAGTAGGGCGTGCTTGCTTCGTTTTGTGGAAGAAGCAAGTCTGGATTCGTGCTAGCTATCAAGGACACACTTAAGTATTACATTTAAACTCTTTAGGCAAAACCAATCAAACACAAGGCGTTACAAAATACCGTACATGCAATAGTGTGCCTATATACCGAGTCACTTACCGTGCAGTTATCGCCGACTACACGGTCGACAAAAAAGGAGAGGGTGTTAAGGACGCTCAATGTCAGAAACATTCCAAACGCTGTCGTGATTTTGTAATCGAGAATGAAGGGGTGGATAACTCGACCAATAAAATGGCCAATGCCTCCAACTGTAGACAAAAATGCAGCTTCGGTACTCCCTATGCCTCTTGTTGTGGCATGAGGAACGAGGAACACCACCCAAGCGTGAAAATTTGCTCCCAAGAGCAGCCACGTCGTTAAATGGAGCAGCACCCTTGGATTTGCAATGCAAAGTTGTAAAGAGAGTCGTCGGATTATAGAGGAGACTAAACCACGAAGACAAGAGCTGGCTCCTTTGCGTTTCTCAGCTGAGCTTTCTGCCGTGCTGGTTACTTTCAGTTTTGCATATTCTGTCTTTGGTAATCGCTGTAGAGCACCAAACGCAAAGACATGAGAAACCATGGCGGCGCTGATCATCATGGCGCCACGCCAGCCGTACGTGTTTGTGAGAATTTCGACGATTGGTGGGCACACCATCATACCAAACGAACCACCCGCTCCGGCGATTCCGAAGATTAGAGAGAAACGCGTCGGAAAGGCCTTTAATAACAGCAAAACCTGTGGGATGTAGGCCAAACTCAAGCCAATACCTGAGGGAGAGGGGAAGAAGTAGCGCATGTTGAGTAGGTTCACAAAACACTGGATTCATTAGGGATATGCAGTGGTTTGGGACGTCAGTTTTGTGAAGAAAACCAAGTAGACGTGCTTGTCCAACCAATATTGAACAAGAATTTGAATATTTGCTTTAAGACAGCATATACAACGTGTGAATAATGGCAGGTATGCAGAGGTGGATACCGGACAGACCTTTGATGAATGAATCGAATTGACTTGTTTTCGTCAACTTTTAAACACTCTGGAAACCTATAATTGACAAACTAAAGAACTTGATCTTCAAATTGTGGTCGATATCCCACCATGCATATATGTTTTCAGTAATTTTAGCACTTTGATGCCGTCAATCACATCAATGCTTCATTTAGTAATCATTGCAAAAAATCTGAAAACAAAATAAAACAAGTGTAAGTAATAAACATTAAAGTGGATAGTTACCACTGAAAATAAACCGAAAGTTAACAGCTGGTTGAAAGTACGCATAGTTTTCAGTGAGAAAAAAAACATGTGAATTTGGACATATTTCATAATATAAATATTTCAGCTAATACAAATGAAAGTCGCACAATACCGCAGCAGATGAGGGTTAAAAACAGTACCAAACCCCGGCCAAGATCTACAAACGAGAACGCCACTATAGGGGGTTAACTATTTTATGTCCACTAATTATTGAAGGAGTTCCAGACTCAGTGTGTGTTGTGGTCGTACGGGAAGCAAAATGACGATTTGGGTAAACTATTTCAGTTCCATTTCCTTTAAAAAGCGTGCGAAAAGCTACCAATGGAAGGCCATAAAAGCTCATAAAAAAATCCGAATCCCCCTGAATGTTTTTAGTCCACCCTTAAAAGTGGGGCGGGCACCAAATTTCTTTCCCCTTAGATATTAACCTTTTCATTTCTCATTTCTTCACTCGAGCCACACACCTGTTATCGTAAGAGTGATGGCTAACTGATACACGTTATGAACGAATGCACTGACGAAACACCCGACGAACAACAATCCTCCCCCGGTAATCACACACAGCCGATGATCGAATGTCCTCGCAATGTTCCCGGTCAGTGGAGCTACACAAGAGAACGGAGCTTACAAAGTTAAGTTATCCTGGATAGTATTTTTCCTTCACTTAGGTGTACTTTATGAAACAGGTTCTCTAATAATTCTTCAGTTGCACTAAACGAATTACACAACAGTTTTCATGCATCACGAATTGGGGGTTACCACTCTAAGACCGTTTACACGAAATGACGGTTTATGGTGCGGAATCTATCCATGATACGTGAGTTCCTAATACGAATGAACAATTAATATGGTTGATATTTAGTCTGCGAGATTGGATTTTTTCTTAATATACGTTTTCCCGGCCAAATTCATCATCTTCGCACACGAATTAGCAACAGGTTCTTTGAAATTAGCACGAAATAGATCGACGATCTAGAACACCATTCAAAGAGCAAAACTGATTATTCAGTTTCATTCTAAGAGCCTGCGGTTGCAATATCTTGTTCTTCAAAACGTTAAGGGTCCGTATTCAATTTGGAAAAACACGCAAAAAGCATTCAACTTCGACACTCCCGCGGTATGTGTATTAGCGATCATTTTCGTGAATTGGCAAGCATTTGTGAGATTCGTGCGGTTTATTCATCAAACTTTAAATGTTCTAATTCGTTTGTATTCCTCTAGACTAATTCATGCAAAATATTTTGAGAAGGAAACGTTTAGTTCAAGTGTAGATATCTCTATAAAAATGTGAAGTAAAATTATTTATGTAACACAAATGGACAAAGTGGCGAAATGTCTAAAAAGGATGAAAAATGGAATGAAACATGCACGCAAAAGCATTATTTTAAAACTGTGAAAAAAATGAGCAATTAGTATTGAAGAGAATCCCAAAAAATCTTAGCATAGGCCTACATGCACATTTACGGAGAGTGTGTTTCTTGTGTAAAAAATAAAGAAATTACAAACCAGTAAACTGCATATAGAGGATTTTTCTTTCAGCATACGTGATGGAGGTCCAGGGAGAATTTCATTTTTACATATGGACTAATGGAGCAAATGTATTGTATTCTTGATGTGTAATTTGTTTGATATATTTAAGAAATATCTATTCAAATTAATACCTGGGACACACTTCTAGTGTATTTTCTATTAGTAATTTCCCTTTCTATTCTATACGCATCTTAATTTGCCGTGCGGTATATTCCTCTTAACGTGAAGTATTCCAATTTGAAGGCTCAAAATGCGAACATGATTTGCCCGTAGACGAAAAGGAAAGTAAAATTCGGAGGCGTCATTCAAACCATCCAGCGCGAAATTGAATGACGGTCATGTAGGCCTATTGTTCGATTGAATGAAATTAGTTCCAAATTGAATTTGTTACAGTACACTATTCTACGCCTGTAAACGAATTTGACTACTCTACCGTATGAAACAGAAACGTGGGAGCGAGCAGCTTTAAAAATCGTTGAAATACGAAAGAACAATAATTAACTTGACTGTAAAGATGACAAATAGGCCTACGGCCGGGACTATATCCAATGAGGGCACATTCCAAAGTACTTTCTTTAATTGTCTGGTTCTGGGGCGTTTGGTGAGGGAGAATGAGACTTAATTGGATTAAAGGGTTTGCCACTGGATTAAAGGGTTTGCCACTGGATTAAAGGGTTTGCCACTGGATTAAAGGGTTTGCCACTGGTCATATCGTCGACGTGGCTTTTATCTGAGTGGGTTCTATATAGGATTAGTGCATGTAGGCCTAATTATGGTATGCTTGTAGGGCGGGTTGTACGCATTAGTGGCTTTTATTTGATGAATACCTGTGATTCAAAGAAAGAGCTTAATTAGGCCTTACCCAAAAGAAGACCCAAACTATGGGTCATGCCGAGAACTGTTCCGAGCTGTGCGGTGGAACTCAGCAGAGATTCCTGCATGGGGTTGAACAGCACTCCGAAGGATTTCACTGTTCCCATCTCGATGAAAAATGTGGCGAAAACCGTTAGCACGAGGACCCAGCTCCCCTCCATTTTTAGGATTCGCAGCAGCTTCCGTTCGTTCGAGTCGCTGCAGTCTTGAACCAAATGGGCCCTGTGTCTGCAGAAACGTTTACAACCACGGCCGGGCACGATCGACGAGCGGCCGGACACATAGGCAGGTCAAGGCAGCCAATTACCCGAGACGGTTTCTTTTGAAACCTTGTTGACACGGCAAGTGGTCAACTAGCTGTGTTGGCTGGACTACGGTGACTCTGAGATACACTATTATCATAACTTTAATAGTCCTCCCCCGTTGGTATGAGTGGTGATTTTAACTATTTCAATGGCAAATGTGCCAGATATAACGCATAACGCCAATTTAAGGCATGTGTAAACAGTACCAGTCCCGTCAGACCATTTTGGGGAGCCAGAACCAGTTCTGAACCCGAACGACAACAGTGAGCCGTCATTAATGTCACTAGCTTTGTGGTATTTTAGTTTCTCTCTGTTCTCCCTTGTTCACCCAAGCTTTCCGTTTATATAGTTCAGCCTTCTTCAAATTACAAATATTGACCACCATTTGCCAGGGCGGCAAGGACTTGCAGGAAGTTCTTTGTTATTCAGAGGTATGCGCAATTATTTCCTGATATGTATAAGGTTGACATTTACCTTCAGTATTTGGTCGTAATATGAAAATCAGCCGAAGAGGTTTGCTTTTGTAAAAAGCTCTTTGTGAATTATTGTTTTGTAATCGAGCAACAAAATATTGCTAGATGGAGTGAAGAGAATACTGGAAACAGCCGTGTATCTAGAATGAAAGGACCCAAGGGGCACAAGTCAGAAAATAGATTTTTATGAACTGAAAATCCAAAATTATTTACTGACTGTACAAAACGCGCGATTATTGCAAAAGTAATAAAGAGTGGATATAGAACCGCCGCCGTCAAATTTAAATAAACGGTGTCTGAATCCCACCTCGTAAAAATAAAGTTACAACATCTATTTGGGCGAAAAACCAGACTATAACTTGTCACAGTAAGAATTTCCAAGGCCAGGTCCCAGACAGGCTTCCAGAGCTACGGCTAGGTCTATTGTCTGTTCGACTCGAATGGAGTAAAGACCTAAGACCTAGCTCTAGACAACAGATTCAGATGCAGCCCAAATCCAAACAAAAATTCTCCGTATATGCCCTGCAAAATATCGTTTAGATAAAGTTTCCGCCATTGGCTAAATACCCACTGCCTAATATCAAAACGACAGCAAACTGCTGGCGGAATTAAACATCTGCAGCCATCAATTTTAAAATAGCATAAAATCACACAATTCTCATTTAAAAACTTGGGCACAGTTGTTTTAGTGAGGCCTCAAGCTACAATCGATTAACTCTTCACAGTCTCATTCCCTCTGGAGCCGAGGGAATTTAACTGCTTTAAGAAGGATACTCCCTTCACACTAAATACACAAAATTCATTCAAAATGTTAAGTAAACTGTTGGAACAGTTTATCAAGGAATGTGCTTTGTATAATTTCTTTAATGTAAATGTACAAATGAATAATTTGTATAAAGTAACTATGTCATTAACAAGTTGTATAGGCCTATTTCACTGGGATTGATACAAAATTTGTATGATGTTTACGAGTCAAAACGTGGGGAAACAAATTTGTTGAAGACTGGTTTCATGCTGAAGAGGTTAAGGAGCGTAAAGAATGACTAAGCGTTAGCCAGGAGCCTTCAAGGTTCAGAAGTTGGTCCTCACACTAGTAATGACATCGTTGTAATAAAATCATGAAACGGAACCCAAGACGTTCCTAATTATGAATGAGGAACTGCGGTGCGCATTGGTGCACACTCCCATGAGGACAGCCTCCGAGGGTGCACTGCCCAATTCAAGGGAAATTCTCTGCCAGGCCAAGGCACTCAAAAAGTACCCCTACAGTTTATTTGAAAGAGAATAGATCGTGTGGCCTAAGAAATTGTGGGATTGCGTAAGAATAGCCCAAAAGGATCTACCTAGATTCAACGCTTAACAAAGAAAAGAAAGAGGGTTGGTATATAGTCGAGTGCGAAGGCAACCGATTTCCAGGTGAAGTAGTTGCTGTAGGAAGTGGATAGTACCAGGATTCTTGTGATGGAACGTGCTGGAAAATACTGGAAACGGACATCTCCCAAGGACTGTATCTTCTACATGAAGGACAAAAAAGTTTCCAGGTTGTGTGCACCATAGGTTATAAATAGGCCTAATAGGGGACACTTCACCTTTTCAGTTGAAATTTAAGGAAAGTCATCTGTAAACGTGCGTGCCAGTATGGTCTGTTAATATTATACATAATGTACGCAACTCCACAGTATGCACGAGTGAGTTTTGAGCCGTTTCCTTTTGATTTATTTTTAAAAATGAAGAAGTTATTATTAGATTGTTAATTCGTTGTTTGCAATGTAATATAAGTCACCTGACATCAAAGTCGATCACACTTAATTTACTGTTGTATAAATGCTGATGAACATGTACTGCACACGTGTACTGTACAGAGTAGGCCTAGGCCTATGTTTACTTATGATGCACAGAACGTTTCTTCTGGATGTACATGCCTGCTTTGATATCTCTTCTGTCGTATCCTCCGTGTTGTCCTTACAGACTATTTCAAGTTTCTAAATTGCATCTTTCATTGTTCTTGCTGTGTTGAAAGCAAAAACAAACAATGTTAATGTTAAAAATTTGAGTAAAATGTGACACGGTGGCAATTCAGTGGTTTGGACAAACTGTAACGTAACTAACCGTAACGTAACCAACCATGGTTTTTTGGAAAAACTGGAAATTGGAAATGACAGTCTGCCAACAGTTTGCTTCAAAATAATTACTATTTAGCAGGAAGTGACAAAACAAATAAATTTTGGTTTAGCTGTTTTTCCAAATAAGCAAACTTTTGATAAGCAGATGTGCAGTTTTTTTCATGTCCATTTATTTGTAACGTAACTGACCAAAAATAAAACTCCTGCCACATCTTACATAAAAAGCCTATTTTGTTTGCCTATTGAGGTGTTGCAGGTCTGGGTACCATGCATCTGTGGTACCTTATTCAGAATTATTAGGCAAGCTATATGGTAATAGAGCAGCTCCCAACATGCTGAGGAGCTGAAAAACTGTAACGAAACTAACCGTACTACCGCTGTGTCAATTTAGTTAATACATGGGATTGTATGGGGCGGTGCATGACAGTGATAGCCATAATCGGGTCCTGTCTCCTGTAGCTACGGCTTTGAATTTTGATGAAAAGAGGCAGTGGCGAAGAGCCGTAAGCAGTGTTCGATACATGTACTTGTGCATGTCGTAGTCTCACATTGAAATCCTGCACCGCGCGTTGCCAACATTGAGTGTAACATAAACTGTTGAAAATATTTCTTGTAGGGGTTTTCCTGAAGAAATATACCACATATATTTGCAATGGACGTTTGTAAAGATACACACAATAACACCAAAAGTGTCATGTGACGCTAGCCATTTTACGCAGCATCGTCATTTGAAGCGAGTATCGATCCTTGACATATCATAAACTGATTCTTATCGACACCATTAAACTAAATCGGACTCGGAGCACATGTACACGGCAGTGAGAATTGCATAATGTGAACAGTACGCACGGTATGAATTGGTTTCTCCGAACGATCGATTCAGCGGAATACTCAGCCCTTCCTGCAATTGTCTGTGGAAGTCCAACGTTACGCTTGAATGCACTCCTTGGATACTTCAGTCAATAACCGAGGATTGTCTGCTATGTCACAGCATCATGTGTAGTGTTAGGTGTGCACAATACAATGATCACTAGTTGACTGTCCGTTGTTACGTCGTTGTATGTGGTCATAAGTACGGTAGTGACGGTATCCTGATCTGCAGTGTTTTCCGTTCGTAATCGGAGTCTATAGTCCACGCCACAAAGTTCAAAATGCGCGTTGACAGGTGGCAGCCACCACTATGTAGTTCCTGGTTCACTGATTCACTCCAGTAAGACTCATAGCATGGCTGATAAGTCCTCGTCGTTCCGACCCTACCCCGCCAGGGCCTACGGGCAGCGAAGACATTCCGAACGCAATCGACACGTCTCTGCATCCAGCACAAAATTTGTAACCTGCGGTAATATATCTCGGTGGGTTGTGTTGCGGTGCAAACGAACGTTGCTGTACCGGGCCGTTTTTCTTGTCTGTGTTTTACCCATGATCGCAATTATAGCTGTACTCAGACCTACAGTGTACACTACACAGGTTGAACAGGAGAAAATTTCATTCAATTCGCAAGTGAAGGAATCAACGAGTAACAGCAGTTCAAGGTAAGAAGTTGCACTCACGTCTTCAGTGTGGAAAGGGTTTCCAATTAAATTTCAAAGCGCATAGTATTGAACCAAACAGGCATATTTATATCAAATCGTAATGACACCAGTGCGCCAAGATTTTTTGTGATTGCAATGTTTCCTAATGGGGGGTTAACGGTTGAAAAAATGTAAACGGCACCGTCCAAAAGAAATTCTTTTTATTGTTTTTATTTTTAATGTCTTTAGGCTCATTCGCAAAATGTAGCTTTAAATGACACCCTAAAAGTTCATGATGCTGATGAGTGTTATCAATGACGTCATCATGACAACTGAGAGGTCGTTTTCAGTCGCTTTGTATCTTTTTTCACAATGGCATATCAGAGTTATAAAGCAGAGTCGCGTTTACTGCCTGTGCATGTTCAGTTGTAAGTTTTCAGATGGTAACAATTATATCCCATCCTCGATACAGTGTTCACGGGATTATTGACACTTATTCGCCGTACGTGAGGTTACCGTACTCATCTTGTTTTTTTTTTTTTTTCTTCTTCTAAATTCGACACCAGATCCTTCCAAAGTGGTGCAGATTTACATCTTAATAAGAGCAGTGTGAATGTAATACAACAAACAAAAGTTTCTCCAAGCTTTAACAGGTATGAGGAGATTTGTTGCAATCAGTCACTCTCACGGTTCTCTCCAATTAAAATTTCTTTTCCAATCTCCTGTGAGTGTCTTAAGCCCCTATTTCACTGTTGCATTTGAACTCAAGATCGTTAGGGCACCCTTTCCTGTACTGAGTGCAGTCGAGAACTGTTGCCATTGCTGTCTATCGGTATCATCGCTTCCATTGCCGTTAAAATTTCACCATCATTCTCTCTTCACACACGACTTTCAAATATTTTCTACTTTTTTCCGTGCAACTTGCAAGAAAAACCTTGTGCAGTCCACGATCAAAGTATCGAGGCTAGCGGGACAGAAGTTTATTTTTAAAGGCTATCCACGGGCTCTGTGCTGCCAGGTTTGTTGTTATTGAGGTAGGTTATTACCGAAAGCTATGTGGGCAAAGGCAAACTCCTAAGCTTTGTAATCACGCCCAGTTAGGGCGGCCACATCGCGATAACGGTTTCTATTTTCTGAAGGCGACTTTCGTCTTTCAGCAGGCACAAGCAGTGCATAATCAGCCTCCGAAATGGGGTTGTGCAATGATGCACATTTATTATCATAGACAACCGATTGACAGGAACAGGTTTACAATCAGCAGAAAAGAGGTTGCATACGACGCCATCGTTCGGAAAATAAACTATTTTGTTTTGCAATTATTCTCCCGTATGAGTTTCACCACTATAGGTTTTGTATGTACGTTCACCATGTAACATCGATTTTTAATGCCTTAGGGTAAAACAGAATACATACAGAAAATGTTATGCTGGAGTGTACCGGGTACCTGCCAGTGCTGAGATTGCCAATCTGAATTTAAAAAGAAGGAAATTCATAATAATGCCTTGCTATCAAGTGCTGCAGTGCCGATTGTTAGGCCTATATAACCTGAGAATCATATCATGTCACACCCAGTCTTCATATTGCAATACATCATATGAATGAAAACAAAGTAAAATCCAATAAAAACGGTTTCTAGCAACACTGCATAAAAATGTGCATGATTTAAGCCGTGACAAGCTGACATGTAAGTCTGACTGAAATAAAATATATAAGCACTCTGCTTATGTAAAAATCAACAAGTTAAAAACCAAATATATAAAAATCACATATTAATGTTTGGTTTGAGCATCAGTTATTATACAATACTATGTTAACTTTGCCTATTTCCTTAATGTCTTTTTCTTTTCTTGATGAGAAATGCCTACTGAAGTACATGTATTTCTCACGAAATAGTTGCAGACTGTAGAGTGATAACCGAACATGTGCACCGTGCAAGTGCTCGATGCGCAACAACTTCTTCTATAAAATGCTTACCACTTTATGCTAGTTCGAAAAACCGGCCATGCATATTTAATCTCGTCACAGTCCTCAGTGTTGCCTTTTTGGCAACGTGTTTAGGAAAACGCTGGGGAAAAAAGGAGTATAAAAATGCGAGCGGTGAATAAAAAATATCTTCCACACCCACACAGTGTGATGGGTCTTGTAGCTGTCTCCCTCTGCACCTTGCGCACGGCTCATTAGTTATAATAATCACGGTGGCCGGACTTCTTTCCACGCGTCGTCCTTTTGCACTCCGTTGTTGTAGTTAGCATGCAGAAAAGGGAAAGGCAATACAGCGGGCTTCAAGTATCCCTGCATTCTTCAACGAGCAAATAAAATGGGCCAGTGTGTTATGCGGATCTGGATCGTGACAAGGGATCGGACGTTGATTCACTGACACTACAACCCGCTCACTGAAGACGGCGAACCAACTTTGGGATCACCGATCGGGTTAGAGATCCGTGTACAGGCCCATAAAAAATTGTGTAGGCCTACACCAATGAGGCAAATAATGTTCTTTGGGGAGGAGATAATCCAAAGCAATTTGTTGTTGACACAAAGCTGCCAGCATGATTGAGGGCCTTCCTAGTATGCGATGATTGATAGTGATCAGATGCAGGGACCAGTGCATGTTCCAAAAGAGCTCCCCCATTATATGGCCACTGGCCAAGACTCCTATATTACTTGCAAGACACCGGAAGTGCATGGTCCTGCCTAAGCGAAAAGCGTGGACTTTGTATTCCCAGCCGCAAATAGATATAGACTATTCACAATAGTGCGCCTCCAAGAGTTTACATAGCGTTAGCAAATCACGATGACCGAAATCTGTACACCCAGGGTAGACTGATTCCGTGCGTTGTGATTGATCAACGCGTTGCAAACTCTTGGAGGCGCACTGTCGTGAATCGCCCGTATTGTCCTTTGTTCACCAAAATTAAAAAGAAATTGAAATGTAAAAATATTAATTAAGGAATGGTCCGTAGGAAATACTTGAGTTAAACAGAATATAACACTTTCATTGCTGTTTATCTATTTATAATGTATTTCCACCCACTGATTTTGCTGGTTGTTCTACCCTGACAGAACACGCATAAGCAAAACACCCACCCATCGCAATCTTCCAATCTATTGACTCTGCAAACTTTTTAATATACCCCTGTCATGAAGAGATATTCGGCTGCCATTTATCATTTTACACTCATATATTTCAGATGTATATTCCTTTATACCATTTATTAACGTTTTGAAACAAAGACTGAAAAAATCGAACTTGTGACTGTGTCTTACAGTGTCTTTTCAAAGAAATACGCCATCCACTACCCCGAAAACAACACGGAGTTCTTTATCTTCTTGCGTAACATCATGAATCGAAGTTGGGAGTACAACCAAAACCACACAGAGGAATTTAGGTGAGGTCAGTGTGGTAATCGTTGGCATGATAACGGATTCTGCCATTTCTTTTTAAAGTGTGAATTATGAGAATACATGCCAACTGCATTGGTATTACTTTTATTAAACTGGCGAGTACTGATAGGTACGAACAAGGACGGACCCAGAACCAAACTTTCAGGGCGACTTGTTTTCGGGGGGTTAGGCAAAAAACTTGGAATTGTTTTCCATGTAACCTGTAATTGCCTTTCGTCTGGGGGAGGGGTGCGGCCACAAATTGTTGCTTTTTACACGCTCATGCAAGGAAGTATATAAAATAAGTTAAAACTTAATTTGTGCCTTTTTTATGGAACCTTTCTTTTTTCCCCTTCTTTTAATGGAGGATGGCCCCATCCTGCCCTTCTTAGAAAACGTTAACGGGACTGAAACCTCGCGTTTTCTCTAAAAACTTTGATTTCCCATCGGCACCAGCTAGAGGCTTATATATCTCTTCACCTTCTATCATCTGAGTAAATTAAGTCTCCAGCTCCACATGATAATACATCACGACCCCCATTAGCCCTTGGCCTTTGTCTTGGCAGAAACATGCGGTTTAAATGATTGAACAAAGTACGAGCGCCCGAGTCAAAGTTTCCAATCCTTAGTGTTCTCATCAACTTTTCTTGTACTCTTCACTCATGGCGCCATTTTTTTTTCAATAGGAAAGATCTACAGGCCGCTTTGGGGAACAAGGGCAAGCTGGATAAGTTCATTCTGACCAAACAAAACACGAAGGTCGGACAGCGTGTCAGCTTTCTGAGTAATGGCGGTTCCATGAAGATCAGTAAGCCGTTTTGGCAATCTCTAGCCAGTGTAAGTGAGCACACTTGTTGTGTAAGCCGCGAAAACGGTGATGTTCGTGCCCGACGCAACATAACCTCATAAATTGTGTCACAGTGTAAACAGAGTTGTGGAAGCAGACTTTAGCCAGTGATCTGCTCCTATTCGCCGCACTTTTCGTTTCTTTTACGACAGTCGAAAAGCACAAAATGGCAACAAAGTCTGTAACAGAAGAAATGTGCCCTTTCGCATTGTACTACTCATTCAGTGCATTCAGCAACAAGCAAAATTGAATAGCCAACTTGTGTTTTTATCCAAATCGTGTTACTCTTTTGATGAGATTTCTTTCTTGGACACCACAATCGACCTTTCAACTTAAGAAGTATAAATAGCAAAACAAACGTCACGTGATTTTTTCGTTCCTGAATCGTAGAAAGTGGTCAGATATAACACACGGTTGGACATGTTGGAAAATCCATACGATAGATTTGTTTGCAGATCAACTTTATTCTCTGCAGTGAAACTAGTTAATGTTTTATGTGGGGTTATTTGTGCACAGGACACGTTGTACAGACCAGGGCTATTCAAAAGGTGTAGTGTAGTTGGTTCCAGTGGTATTCTTAATGGTTCTGGATGCGGAGGCACCATAGACAAAGGAGACTTTATTTTCAGGTAAATCTTATCTCTTGAGATATCTGTGTGGTGATGCTATGAATTAGCTATTATTCAGCTGATTTATCAGATGCTTAGTTCGTTGGCCCACAACTGTCACGGCAAAAGCAAAAGCGCCACCGCAAAAACAAACGCACCAAGGCAGAAGCAAAAGCACCACGGCAGAAGCAAAAGCGCCAAGGCAAGAGCAAAAGCTCCAAACCAAAAGTGTAAAGGGAAGGGACTTTTAATCATACATGTCACCTCTAAGTGTGAAGTTTGGTGGAGCAGAGTTAGGCCACCGCCATGAATTTCGGTGTTGTTTTTTTCAGGATTGTTTTCTTGAAAGAAATGTTTCTATGGCCAAGAAAGTAGCAAGGGAGGCCGGTCTGTGCAAACAAATTCAAGGATAAATCGGACGATATTATCCTTTCGCTAAACGGGGGGTCATTATTCCAAGAAGATTGCTGCCGTGCATTCGAAATTTATAAAAGGGAGGGGATGAGATTTGTCATCAGCATCAGTAGGGCCACTCCACACTCTTTTCGTACTGCTTCATGGACGCGGGGTCTATTCGCTGATGTATTTTAAGTAGGTTTATAGGTTTTTGCGACCAGCCTGGAAAGAAGTTTTGGTCGATGTCAGTTTTACACTGGTGGTGAAACATGCATATTTACATGAGCGTATCCGAGCATAGAGGCCAGGATCGACATCCATGCCCACAGGAACCAAGCCTGTGTGTTTTGCTTTTGCCGTGACACTTTTGCTTTTGCCGTGACACTTTTGCTTTTGCCGTGGCGCTTTTGCATTTGCCGTGGCGCTTTTGCTTTTGCCGTGGCGCTTTTGCATTTGCCGTGGCACTTTTGCATTTGCCGTGGCGCTTTTGCATTTGCCGTGGCACTTTTGCTGTGGCGCTTTTGCTTTTGCCGTGGCGCTTTTGCTTTTGCCGTGGCACTTTTGCTGTGGCGCTTTTGCTTTTGCCGTGGCGCTTTCGCTTTTGCCGTGGCACTTTTGCTGTGGCGCTTTTGCTTTTGCCGTGGCGCTTTTGCTTTTGCCGTGACAGTTGTGGGCAACCGTAGTTTACAACAACATGGTACGGAGAAAGAAAAATACATGTGATATGTATCCACGAGTGAGGTCATGAAGATACACTTTGTATGGAGAATTTGTATGGAGAATCGAGTGGATGACTAAGAATTGCTCTCAGTGATCACACCATCACACTGGAGCTTACACTATCAGAACTTCAAGGTCGTCATCGTTTAAACAAAAAACCATTCATTCTTGTAAAGGACAATTTGTTTAGCAAAACTAAATAGGCGTGCTGATCCTATCATTCAAATGGGAGCCACTCTTTGGCCATTCTTGAGAAAGAGTATATTTAAGATTAGACTGTTAACTTTTGCATCTCATCTAGAAATGTTCCCATAATGCACTGTTGTCAGGGTTTTTGCTGAACCTTTGTTCTTACCTGAGTCAATAAGCCATGACCCCTTTAGCTCAATACTGTAAGAAAATCTGTCGTATGTCCAACTCAGACATGTCTTTTGCTTTTTTCAATTCGGTCCGTAGATTCAATTTAGCTGACGTTCAGAACTACACAGAGGATGTTGGACGTAAAACAAACTTCACGACTCTTAACCCTTCATTCATATATGAAAAGTAAGTTGTTGATCCTCGTGTCAGAAACTGTCTTCTACGGTGTCCCGATGTAAGAACACTTTGTCTGCATGGTGGCAAATAACATTCACTGCTCGAGGTTCTGTATTGTGATCTTTCAGTCTTGCATCTTTGCAGGGTTGGAAAGTTGCCCTTTTAAACCTATTTGATGTCGACGTGGAACTATTCTTCTTTATATGAAGCAAGATATGAGACGGAAAGAAACCCCCCGCCCGCTTTGTGTTGGTCATTGTTTCACTGGTATCTAAGGAATTTTTTTTCAGACATCAAGGGGGGATGTCCTAGATAACAATAGTCTAGAGTGCGTATAGCGATTGGACATTTTTTTTTGGGGGGGGGAGTACCCCTCGGTCTCATTTCTCGATAGATATGTTTCCCTTCGTTAATTATGAGGTCCTGAATGATAAGGTCTTCGCTAAAACAATCCGTCAGAGCTAGGTATCGTCCAACGACTGATTAATGTCGTTTTGGTTTTCTTTTCTTCGTTATTGGGCGCACACTAATTGCCTGAGAGTTTTTTCACTGGTGACAATTCACAGGAAAGCCGATGTTTCACGGCTAGTGCATTGTTGTCTACATGTGAATCATACCAAAGTTGCAGCCATAAAAGACCCTATTCGCAATGCGGCATGAGATTACAGATGACAAACCGCAAAAGAATGTGACTGACAGACTGACAAAAAATTCTCTTTTTTCAATACTACCAATTAAATTCCTAGAAGTAACAAATGAAAAAAACTCCTGTCGTAAATTTTCACGGTACAGATTAAATTCGCTGACGAAAAGGGCCGACCAGGCGAAGTTTACAGGTATTCTGAAGCAGTTTGAGGGTAGTCATCTCTGGCTGCCATTGTTTGCCTTCAGATGGAAATACCGAATCCTGGTCAAAGCGGCCAATTTTGCACAGACGTCTAAACACGTACAGCCAATTTATGGCCACCCCGAGCACTACAGCACCGTGGCAAGTCTCTGGCAGGAGACGTTGAATGGAACATACAGGACATCTACAGGTGAGAGGAAATGTTGGATTTTTACTTCCTCTCCAAAACGTTCCTCGATAAATATGGAGGTAAAACATCTGATGTACCTCTGTACAGAATCAAAAGCCATGAGCTTTCAAATCTTATTCCTTATGGTTACTCCGATGCTAAGGTATGAATTGGGGAAACATCTCGAGGTAAATTGGCATGGGAAGCAGTAATTGCATTCACTAAATTTGTCCGGGGAACCGTGAAAGGGGGGTTGACGTCGGTCAAAATATTGCCCAGCCACGGGGAGTTGAAAAGCAGGACTAGGGGGCTGACAGGATATGACACGAGGGGCGCTGTTCATCATGCAGATGGTGAATCACAAACTTGACCCTTCCTTTTTATTTACTTCCATTTTCAGGGCTATTGAATACATTTGGTTGCTTGGAAATAAAAAAAATCTCGAAATCCGCCTCTATCAGTTTGTTTTGATGTCCTGGTAACATTTGAGAAAAACACAAAACCAATAAGCATTGTTTGTATGCTTTCTTACCTTATCAGGTCTTCATGTTATCTCGTCAATTATTGACTTGTGCGACCGGATTGACATCTACGGTTTCTGGCCTTTCCCAACTTTTCTTGATGGCAATGCTGTGGCCTACCACTACCACAACAAAGTCAATGGTACTGCGGGTGCCCACAGTTTCGTTAAAGAGTTTAAAGCGCTGGTGCTGTTGCACGAGCGTGGTATAATTCGTTTGCACTTAGGTTCCTGTTCACACAAAAATCCTTCATGGGAGAAACGTCCATAGCAAGTGCGAGAAGATTGCAATTTTGTTTACAATGCCGTCGGTCTCATAACGTGCTCTTGGCCAACCTGCTTAAGAAAAACAAAAGTTGTCAAACTTGGGAAGTTACTTGATTTCTTTTTTAATACCTGAGTATCCAAAGCCTCTTTAAGTCATGCACTGGAATATTACATGTCACATTTAACCCACTGACTCGTGAGAAATCAGCTTGCAGGGTATTTTCGTCTTCTACCTCAGACAACGATATTGAGCGGAGGCGTAACGATCTGTTGTCATAAGTTGAATTTCTCGAATATGTGCAGAATGTAATGCGCTGTACGTTGAAAGAAAGTGTTGTATTTAGTTCGTCATACCTTCATGCCGTTAAGTTTACGAACTCTCCGGGTACATTGTACGCATATTAAACGCAAGGACCTTAACTTGTTCATTATGATGGGAAATAATTTGTCTTTAATGTCATCTTTATATCTCCATATAATATACACGTATATTTTTTCTCGCCTTTGGTGGTTTTAGTGAAAGACATTCATTGATAAAAGTAACATGTTTACTTGCCACTAATTGCTGCTTTTTAGTTTTTTATTGTGTTGCAGGCCAGTTACCCTACCTTTTTAAGTTGCTTGTTCATAGTTTTAATAATGCACCATGAACACGTTTCCTTGAAGAGAAATGTTCTCAGTCGAAGATCTTAAACTATTAATTACGGAATAAGAGCACAGGTAATGACAATAGGCAAATGGAACAAAATATGAAGCCACAGTAATGTTTTAATGTTTCTTTCCATAATCAGTCTCACAAATTACAAAGCACTTCCAAACACTTCGGAAGGTTTTCAAACTATAGAGGTAGGGAAGAACAGGCAATTTAAATCATAATATTGGCCCTTGCGCAGTACACACGATGCCACCAAAATTACCAATGCAACAGCCAAGCTCGTCGTATTAAAATGTTAAGTGTCGGTCTGTTCATGGATACAACTGCTTTTATTTAGGTTCTTTATGGATTTCAGTGTCGTATTCATACTCAGATATCATGAGGAAACACGTTTATAGCGCAATGTTGTTATTGTGAGCCATTCGTGAAAATTTTGATAAAAGTTTATTTATATACATGTGTTACTGTAAATATTTATCAAACAAAACTATGCCTACCTTATTAACCACTGTTTATGTAATTTGTGGCAGAAGCGACGATCATAAAAGTCTTTCCAAAACAGATGAAACTGTTTGTCAACTACCGATTAAAGCGAATCTGAGGGCAATCTAGGTGGCCGCAGCTTTGGTGCATGGAGTCGGAATTTATTCATCTAATCTTGAAGTAGGTTTATAAAAATGCGTTTTCTCTCAGAACGATCTCTCAAAATGTAGGATTAAACCTGATAACCATTTAAACACTCCTCCCTTGCAGATAGCGTGCTTGCAGACGATCATTCTCGGGTAGTTTGGCATTTAAGAACAAGAATTACGAATGTGTTTTGAATCCCTAAACAACTAGGTAGATTCTTTACAAACATAAACCTCCAATACACAGTGCACAGTTGATTAATTTATCACTGACTAACTGTAATTGCGATTGAAAACGTGGTGCTAATGATATCAAACACCGTGAAGCACTTGTTAAGATCAACTGGGGTTTCTTTCTTTCAGTTTTTGAATAGGATCTTCATGATTGGTTTATTATATACCCTTTGAAAGATTTTTCTTCACCCTTTTGAGGCGCTTTAGGCATATGCTTTACCACCGAACGAAGCCTTGTCCATTACACTCTACCCATTAATCTGTTTCAACATAAAGAGACGAAAATCTAACCAATTATTGATGCTTCATATATGCATGGTGAGTGACTAATACAATGGGCATTTCGATGCACACGAAAGCTGCGGAATTGGACATGTGACGTGACACGTAACGAGATTTTAGGCTTTTGCTGCTGTGGGGGGGGTTCGACCAGCAGTCTCTCGATACTGACATCTCAGTGGTGGCGTTCGTTAGTGTCCTTTTTCCTCTCGAAATACATGAAGTCCTTCGCATAAAAACAAATCAGAAAAACGACGATGATGAGCAATTCCCCGAAGGGAGTCAGATTACGCTGTAGGCCCACGGACGTATATA
>NW_019091445.1:417817-435546 GCF_001949145.1 Acanthaster planci
GCTGTTCTGGTTGATTGGGCTTCAGTTTTAAGATGGGTTAGGGTAGGCTTTAATTGTAACGTTTTGTCCTTATCGCATTGCTTGTTGTAAAATATAATGACGAAAGTTCTAAAGCACTAACCCCTAATGCCACAATGGCGCCATAGTGCAGTCTAAAACGCCGTTACGACCGGAATCGCGCGCCCAAAACTGTTACACCTACATTCGTATGCACGTTCAATTTCCAAATAAGGTATGTCACTGCTAACATTCTTTACAAAGCCGTTATAGGAAGTAAGCAGTCATTTCCTCCCCCTCACCCCCCCCCAAAAAAAAACAAGTGAATAAGTTTAACAAAAAGAGGCGAACATAATTCTAAAAATGAAGACGGATGAAAATCACGGAAATCACTAATTTGCTTGGAAAAAAACCTCATAATTGACCCTATTCGCACTGTCAGCGCTTTATCAATTCTTAATCGTATCCTGTTTTATGCCACTATGGGAACAAGCAGTTTGCCTCTCTCTGGGCAAAAACCTGGCAACACCCCTATTCTCTTTCTGTCATTCCTATATTTGGTTCAAAGTAAACTTTATTTCCGTTTATGTGAATTGGTACCTTGAAGTTCAAGGAAATAGTCTTCAATCTGAAAAAAAAAACTTGCAGCAACAGATTTCCCTTTGTGTTTTTAATTCTCAACTGAGGTTGCCAAACTTTTACCAGTGTAGTATATTCAAGTCCGCATACATTTCCCCACCTTTTGTGAAAGCGGAAAGTGAAAATATTGACCCTATGGTGCTTGCTTAACTTTGCATGTAAGACAGGTCCAGCAAATTGAGTCATGTTTGGCAATGAATCATGGGCAGGTTTTTTGCAAGCGGTAATCATATTCCACTTTTCAAATGTCGTAAGCTTCATTAAAGGATGTTGTATAACATACACAGAGATCTGACCAAGAGGAAATAAACAAAACCAAATTTTGTCTTCGAGCTCTCAGCTCCAACACTTGAGGAGTGCACTGATAAACAAATCGATAATACAATTGACTTACGATCAGGAAGACGGCACCCAGCAAACAAGCCTTCATATCCACAGAAAGGTCCAAAGGAACTGCAAAACATGGAGTAATTTACAGACTGATCGTTTTAGGTTAGGTTAAATTAGAAATGAAGTTCAAAAGTAATCCAATATGTCTCCTTGAAACAATTGGCACAAATTCCCGTGGCAAGATTTAAATCTACATTTTCCACTGTATATTTAATTAGTGAGATCTTAAGGTTAAAAAAAATTATTCCGCGTCCACCTCTTCCACATTTTCTAGGTACTTGGTATGGAGGGAATTGTTTTTTTCATTTTATGGATAGAGCATAGGAGGTGATCCTAGCGCTATACGTGGATCGCTTACGTTGGCTTGACAGAAAGCCTCAACAAAGGGGGTGTGCTGAAGCATGTTCATGAATCTGAAAAAGTATTCACTGTCCGTTGGTATGATGCAGCCTTTTTCTCGTGCAAACATTTATTTTAATATTTATTTTTTAATTATTGGTGAGTAAATAAAAACAAAATCCAAGTCATTGACATAATTATTTTAGGTCAGATGGGGACGCGAAAGAAGTAAGTTTTTATTTGGCCAAAATAGGGGCGAGTCACAGTTCGCTCATCATCTAGCACCCCAACAGGGCGCTGAGAAGGGCTCACGACCTTGCACAGATTTTAGTGAAGGAAATGCGTCACACAGGGTCACATTTAACGACGCACAGAGCACTGTGGGTAAATTTCTGCCAAGCAGGTGAGCTTGGTCAATTTGTTACACAAGTGGCGGTTATCAATTCCATATGTGTTCTTTATCTTCATTGCTGAAAATATTCCCACATCATTTTATTCGTTGATCCAAAATAGATCAAGATAACCAGTGATTTGATAAAGACACGTGATCAGTGATACTTGGTGAGAAGATAAATTACCACACTGTGATTGTACCAAGGTCATGTTTTTGTCATATAGCCAAATATTGCCACTGGCAAACCCCAAAAAATGTAAATAATGCTTCGCTCAGAGGAAGTGATAACCTCGCGGTCACAGGTAGTGCACGATGCAGCCAATCACAGTGCAAAGCCGTCAGCTGTCCTCAGCGCCCTGTTCAGGCAATGGGTGATGACGAGCGAATATTCACAGTAAAGTGCGCCACAAAGAAGTTGCCACAGAGAGGCCATTTTTCAAGTTTATGATAGACGTAAGCATGAACGCCTCGCCGCGACTTGCTTTTTGCCTATGTCAGTACACAACTTAACACATTGACACATGTTTTTTCAATAGAGAGAATGACTACCGTTCAAGCTATTACACGAAATACACCTCTTCCCTGATGAACATAGGGAGGAACTCAATGTCTCCGTAGCGTGCGCAGCAGGCAAATATAATTCTTCGGCCACTCCCACAATGCACTGCAAAAGCTCGAAAAACCTCTTGGGGTGCAGTGTATTGTGAATCACCTGTATTCTGGTGTACTTACAGTTGACGTTGAAATTATCTGCCTTGGTAAAGGCTTCCTTTACGAATCCACCCCACTGCTTGCTTAGCTTGCCAACCTCTATGTTTGAATCTTCATTCATGACCTTAAAATATAAATTGGCTTGCGGTGATTAATTAAGATACCACGTATTCCAGATTCAATAATGCCAAATTCGATGTCATTTTGATAGTCAAAATGAATGCTCAGTTTATGTGTGGGTGAAGTAAGTAATTATAAACTGCCACTCGGTGATTCAAATTACAAAAAATAATTCCCGAGAAATAAAGCCTCCTCATCGCATTTCAATTTTCTGAAATGTTGGCCTAAAAACATGATAGTTACCACTAATTACCAATTCAACCACTTTCAGAATAAGGCATGGGCTGCTACATCGTGCACAAAATTACTTGACAAAGGGGTGAATGTTACTTACGTTAAAGTCGATGTCACCAGTACAGCAAACATTCTGGCAAAACCAGAAGGGGCCAAGGATCTTCAACACGGGCTCCTTAGCCACGTTCAAAAGGTCGAAGTTAGGATACCACCAGCTTTGCCTAGGATAGACCGACGTGGAACATAAAGGAGCTTACTATTACATCCCAATCCCTCGGGAACTAAATTCTGTTCCGCGGTTGAAGACAGCCCCAGTAGGTCGGTTGGATTTCTCACTGTAAAACCCAACCTCATGACCCGTCCCAACATCTGACACTTTGTTGTGAAGCTCTGCCCATTGGCCCAACTCAAGCCGGACCCAAAATGGCCACGCAGTTGATAAAAAGCCAACAACCCCCCCCAACGCACACACACACTTCCAACGAAAATAGTCATTTCCGTCTGCCATTGTTTGTTAATCACTCCTTTTTTTCGTGCTTGTAGACCGTCAAATGCGTAGAATATGGAAAGCAGAGCGTCAGCCTGTTACGTCAGAACGTCAGCCGCTTCAAAGAGAAAACCGTTGGTGGAGTTCATATACATAAGTATTTGAATGACCTCTCAAAGCTTGCTGTATTGTAAGACTTCATAGCATCTATTTTGGGGGTGTATGAAAAATAAAAGTCTTGAGGTCTATGTATTGGTGTCTTACGCCTGTCTGACGTAGCCGATGACATTACCGACCGGTGCCTCAACAGCAATGTCCATGGCACAGCAGTCAGCATTAGCGCACCAGCAGCAGCCCCCGCAAATCTTCAACTCGCGACTAATCCGAAGCACTTCCTACAACAACAAACACTGAAATTCTGATCACATCTCTAGAGTACCAAAGTGTGACGTCAGTGCAAACGATTGGTGTGCACGTGCGCGTGTTGGTTCATGCTCGGGTTCTCACAATAATGCATTGTACGCACCACTGGTATCCATCTGGAGATCAATGTGCGCGTGAGGTATTCACTTTGATACTGCATAGTAGGCCTATATGCCGTTTCTGTCAAAGATTTGGCCTGCCAACGTTTGAAGGCCTAAGTTTGCTAACCGCCTGTCAGTAAGTGACGAAAATAGAGCAAAGTGGAAGAAATCCCCCCCTTGTAAATATGTGCAATAGATTTGTTCATTCACAATATAAACCTCAAATACCGACGGGCATGTCTTAACGATAGAAAGTGTTTCAACTGCGTTCCCCGTAGAAATGACCAACCAGTTCCTTTCCCTTTTAATAGCGATCTAGATTTCCCAGACAACGCTGTGCTTTGACAAAAAAAGAAGAAAAGAATATTCCGACCTGGTTCATGTTGTCAGTGACGTGCATGGTGAAACCACGTCTTGGACCGCAACAGATGCGTTCACAGAACTCCGACTCTGTTGGAGAAAAAAAATAAAGGAAAACAACGAACTCCGAACGTGTTTGCAGTTTTTGACCTGGCTCAACAGAACCTTCTTTTCTCTAACTGAACTTTCAATAGCATTATACACACAAAGGTGTGCTTACTTAAAACGATAAAGCATGCAACACTGTAAGGCACACTGTATGTGTTGTATTTTCTTTGCAGGTCTGTATTCGTAAATCAAATAGGCGTATTAGACAGTTTGACTCCCTTCAGCATGTCTGCTATATAAAGGAAGAATTTTTCGGTTTGCAGGGTCAGTTGAATGTATCTTTCGGATAAATATCATGGCTACCTTATCGACCAATCTAGTATTTTAACTTGTTTTAGGCGTATATTTATCAATTTATCAATTAAGTGTTATTTTAATGGTTTATCCTTACTGTTTTGTCGTTATTAATTGATTATCTAATATTTAAATTTTTTATTGTTAATTGCTTGTGTTTACTGGGCACCTTTAGAAAACAGTGATCCACTGAAAGGTTTTCCCAGGGTAAACAAGAAATAAATAAATGAATGAAATACCTTCGTGAGCAAAGTAGATCTGCTGACCTAGACTGTTCTTCACTTGGTATCGATTCTGTGTCTCAATATCCGTGACAACTAGGAAAGAACAATAAACTTGTTAATCCTCAAAAAGTGGTTGACCACGATAGAACAAGCAAACAATTATTTGATTTATATCAAAATATGTTGAACGAATTACAATGAAAGGGAATGTGCCAGCAGTGCACTTCGAGTACCTTCGTTTTGGCTTATACTTGTCATTTTCCCAAGATTCGACATGAGGTGTTCTTTAGAATGGGCAACTGAACGTGTGGGTTGAGTTCCACCCCAACTTCAGTAATTGCACCGCATCAGGCTTCTATGATGTGGGTGTGGGACATGCAAGGCAAACTACGAAACTTTCCATCTGTCCAGGAACGTGGAAGGTTGTAGGCCAGCGATTCAAGAGTTTGAACTACTTTTGAGTTTCCTACCTGGTAGTTTAAAAGGCGAAGACGGGAGTGGTGCCCAGGATTACTAGCTTGTTTTCTGTGTTACTCAGGTAAGATATGGGCCCTCCAGTAACACTATTTTAAAAATTACCCCATGGAACTTTTTTTCAGAAAGACTGTGAATGTACTTATTTTGGAAAGGTCTTCTCTAGAGAAAAGTAACCCCCCAAAAAACATTGAAATCAAAGAATGCTAAAGGAGGTTCATTCAATTTGTGCAAGGTCATTAACGATTTGTGAGCACTTTCCTTTCCCGTCAATGGCATTTTCTGTCTGATACAGCACAGTTAAATTTTTTCAAACATGCAAACTCACCCTCAAAAAGCTCCACCTGTTGATGGACGAGTAGCTGGTCGACCTGCGTCAGATATTCAAGACCTGGTGGACACCCGGGAACCGCTTGCGGGTGAGGCATCCATTGTATCTGCCCCAGCGGCGCAGGCGCACCAGATGGAGCCACCACCTACAGCAAGGAAACGAGAAAAACAACCGCCAGGGTCTGTAACTCTTGCGCTGAAATGCAAGTAAACAACACATATCCGCGGTATCTAAGCAAACACTGGCCTTTTGTGGACTTTAGCCCCGTAATAGGACGCAGGACTCAATTCCTCAAATATTCAAGTTGTATCCTGCTTGACCCACTTTAGGTACGAGATCCATCCTTCAAAAGAAACGGAGCTTCATTTCAAACGTACAATTTTGACAGAAAGTTTGAAAAATGTATTGTGCGTTAATTAAACGTAACGCAATTATATCCATACGGTGACTCTATATTGAGCCACTCCAGTTTCTGAGCAACGTTGAACTGGGTTACATTACTATATTTAGAATGCAGTATTGATTTGTCATTTTAAAGCATTTAAACAGTGCTCCAATCATTTTCCTTCTAAGAGTCATTTCTACTGAAAAATTGCTTCTTCTTACGTTTTGACTTTGGCCAACCTGTTGCAAAATGAACGCTGCTGGGTGGCATCAGTAACACGTTTTGTTCCACAGGATGAGACAAACTTGGGACTGATATTTAGAGAAAAATCCGTTACCTTGTGGGCCGTACGTATTTGCACAATGCGCTACGCGCTGAAGTTCTAGCATTTTCAAGCAGCGGATTTCATCAATGCTTTGACAGTCTTTTTTCGGACTATGCGGCACCCCTCAAGCCGATGACGGGAAAAGATTGGTGCAAGTGACTGGTCACACTGCCACGTACATGTACATGTCCCATTTGGTATTGATCGGTTTTAAGGGTAAAAAGTGAAATTTATCGAAACAGAAGCTTCCATTGAAAGGTACTATGGCGCATTTTAAAAGCCTATCAGTGAGCCTAGTGGGCTACTCCACATTTAGACAGATACTTGTGCTCTTTAGTAACTTACTGGCTGCATTCCACTAGCCTGGATCTGAGGCTGCTGTGGAGAGATGTAACCCTGCTGTGCACCAGCAGCAGGCGGGGCAAGTATGCCAGCCGCTGGCCCTCCATCCGGAACGGTACCAGCACCGAACGTCTGGTATTTCACATCAGAGGCCATTTTGCTTTTGAAATGAGAGAAGTACTTTTGCCGACTCAATGCGATGAATTTAAGTTATTTGGCTCCACACAGATTGGAGTTTAACGTCAAACTGAACTTTGGTCTGCACGACCGAACGAGCTCTTGCATTTCGGGTCATATTTACACTGACGTGTGAAACATCGGTTTGAAAAGAAGCTCCACCAAAAATATAACTCGTAAAATATGGCACTGACCGGAGTTCAAATCTTACAGCGTGAAGAAATATTTGCCTTATAATCCCTCTTTAATATGTAATGTTGATCTCGTACAACCCTAACACTGCTCAGTCCTCCAACAGGTGAAGGGTTGAGGAGTGTTAGGGTTAAAGACTTGAGTCAAAAAGAGGCACCAGATCGTACGTCAATAAGGCACTGATTTCAACTGCATACGATGCATACGCGCTACTATTCATGATACTTTGAGAGCATGAGATGTGCCCGGAATATTTTGGGTGGGACTGGCAGTTTCACCTAAATTCAATTTTCAGAACAATTACATGCAGTTTTTTTTAATGGCGCCCTCTACCGTTACAGAAAGCAATCACGGGTTGTGTTTGCAACCCTTGTCTCCTGCAGTACATTGTGCGCGGAGACAAACCAATGCAAATCCAGTCTTGCGCTGAGGCTAGCATTAATTACCTACATAACTACGTGCTCCATTATACTCTCCACTTAGGTTCTGTTTACATTTCAATAATGATTGCAATATTGACTGATGAGCACCATGCAAAGCCATGCGTGGTTGAAGAAAAGTGGAAGTCTTGGAAATGGCATTACTTGTTTAAGAGAGTGACAGTGCGATTCGGTGCCTGGTACAGTTGACTGGGTGCCTTTCAGCATTTCACTTTCCGAAGGATAATTTATACAGGAGATTTCAGAACAATGCACAGGGCATAATCCCTGGGGGTAATAATTATTTCACCGTAATCTAGCAGAAAACAACTGTCAAATGAGATGTCATTGCAGTGAAAATGCCTTCCGGTGCTGCTAACAGGCGTTTCAGGCGGACAGGGCTTCCTATAATAAAGTAGGGCTAGTGGCATAATATGCCACTACTGTCTCTTGGGTTTTCGCTTCATGCAAAGGTCAAGTGCATCATGCAGTGGGCTAGGCGAGTACAGTCATGGAGAAAGGACAGCTTTACGAGCTGCTCGATGATCGTTTGCCACCCGTCCTTTTTTTCGAGGGCCTTTTACTGTTGAGTTACAGGTGCCATTAAGTTCGAACTTGCCCTGTACGTAGAAGAGACTGGACACTCTGATGGCATCACATGGCAGGCCACGTCATGTAGGGCTGCGTTTTTTAAGCCTTTAATCTATTCAGGTATAGGTCCAAAGAGGTTCAAATTTATTATATACCTAGACAGGGGCGTATATCTACACATGAAAATTGAAATCATATTCAGAAAAAGATCATCATACCAGTTGACGTCAAGTTATAAAGGTGAATTTTTGTATCTACAGTACCAATTCAAGGGTAAATGTAATCTGTGCAATATGTTAACAATAAGGGACACCATATCACAGGGAAACTTAAATTAACAACAGCCGAAACAGCTTATGAAATCGTTATGATTTCAGTTTTGGTAAAGAGATAAGGTAAAGGATTTGTGAGGAGTGAGGATTATATCGTAGCCCTACTATTGTGAGAAAAAACCCTTAATGTTATGCAAAGGAGACTGTCAACAAACGCAAAGTGCCTGGGGATAATTCTTATTACTAATAAGTCTGCAGATGCAAAATTAATGTGAATATAGACCCTCAAAGTTGACTCCTATGGCGCGCTTCCGGAACCATTGGAAAGGAAAAAACATGCGAAAATGTAAGAATTTGTAATATTTTGTGGTTTAGTTGCTTCTTAAAACTTCAACTCGTAAAAGGTCTTTGGTAAAATATTTCCTGGCATCAGTTATAGGAACTTATATGTGCCTGACCTGAATGGGAAAAATCCTGCCAAATACTGACCTATCACAACATAACAGGAAATATAAAATACATGAAGAACAGCCCAACGCGGTGGTCTTATAGAGGATGAACAGTCACGGAATTAAATTTTATGGTAGTCCTCCGATGAAAGCTGAAATAAAAACAGACTAGAATATGTTAATTTAAGGATTTTGTTATTGGTAATGACATAAACATTAAAAAACAATCTGCTTTTACTACAGGTTCTAATGCTTAATCGAACCTTAGTGCAGACAAAAACCCCATCAGGTCAACTTAAATAAGTCTAGAACCCATAGACTGCAGGTAGAGGTAAGTGTTTGCAAAGCTGTACGATCTCGTTTTCATGTAAGCACGGGGAACGCAAAACAATCCTGCAAAGAGAGCTAGGAACGATGTTGCTGGAAGAGAAAGACCGTTGTAGAAAATTCTTCTAGGAGACTTTTCCAAAAAAAATTGTTAATTAAGGAAGACAAAGGAAAAATTGTGACAATTTGGGGCGGTTTCAGTTAGAAATCATTTTCCCAAAATTATCAAACGTGATTAGACGGCCCCACATAAAATCCCCAAAGGCAGACTACGCGAGTGTTCTGAAATTTTCAGGCTCTATTATGACCCCTCTGTAACTGCACTGCAAATATGGCTGGACTATGGGCTGGACGAAAGGTCAAATTCCATAACGTCAGCGTAGATTCCCGACAATTGTTGGCACACAAACAAGACTGGACTGCACTTTTACGTGCTGTACAAAATATTCTATTGTGTAGTCCATGTTTTGCAGATGAGCGTCTATGATATCTGCGCATGTTTGGTGAAATTACGAAGGTTGATCGTTTGACCCGTCAATTATTTTCTACCAATAAAAAGACCCGGATCAAAGGCCTTTGGCAACGAAAGTTTTGTCACTTAGTCACCCACACTTACTCGTGCCTGGCCAATGGTAGAAGGACACGCATACGTAGCATTTACATATAAGGGTAAACGAAAGACCTCGGATTCCTTAAGGGCCCAACTGGGTTAGAAAGTTATGCAGATTTGCATTTTCAGCACGAATTTGACATACCGAAAAGAGAGCACGTAAAATTGACCCTTATTTCACTTAACTCACTTGACTTAAATACAATTTGCCTCTTTATGCAATTATTTTTCTAAAGTAGTTACAAAAGCATCGCAAATCGACTTTCCTTCGCACCGCTTAACTAAGCCACCACGTTTTTGCATTGCCTTGTGGGATACTTTTCCAAGTATATAACCGGCTCAGCGGGTCGGTTCAAATACTTGGGTCAGGCCCGAGCCTGCGAGAAATGTCACGTGAGTATAAAATGGAATGCACTACTAGGCGGTTCGAAAAAGTGAACCCATGTTCAATTTTCAAACAAGTACTCATCTGCAGCTGATTTCGAGCAACCCACTCAAAGGATAGTTTCCCCACGCCTCTTTTCTGACAAAGAGTCCACAATATTACCAGGAGTACTGTTAAAGCTTAACTCGACCTCACAGGTTAGCTAGTGATGGTGGATCTCTCCGAATAATATTCATTTTAGTGCACATGCACATAAGTCCACAGTGATTGAGAGCAGTGGCTCTTTAGCAGCTGAAAAGATCAAGCGCTGGTCTGGGCCGCCATTGAGAACCTCAAAGACAGTTCCCCTCCGGCCCTTAGTATCGTTGGTAGTTGTCTAGGTTGTGTTCAAGGACTTTTCAAATAAATGCAGCTTCATTTGGACAATAGTGCTTTGCAGCTAACACGACTAGGCATTTTTCTACAGATGAGTGACTTCCTGGCTTGACCGATTCTATTATGTATTCGTGTACATTTGCAAACGTTCCCCGATAACTCCATCGAGTATTGAAGTAGTACACCTCACAAAGCTGGGAGGGTTTCAACCGCAAAAGGCACACCCACACTTGCTGATCTCAGGGTAAGACTTGCTTGACAATCATCAGAATGTAACGTCTGTTCGTATGGGAATCCCATGCAGAGTATTTGTTTCTTTGTCTAACTACATGTATAACTTTATAATTGTCAAAGTTTAGTTGTAGAAATTCGACCGTCTCGCTTCGACGTCCTCACGGCATCATGTTCTCCATCAAGGTGGTGGTGCTTTTCGTCTCTTTTGCTCACGTCATTGAGGTTGCACTGAGTGATGATTCAAGGAAAGATAGACACCTGGAGGATCTACTTAAGCGATTCATTGAGGCTCGCAACTCCAAACGTTTTGGTGGGGCTGACTTGTTTGGCAACATGGTGAGTCAGAGACGATGAGAGATACAGGAGTCTTAGTAAAGACCACCATTCGAAGCCCTCTAGCCACAAATCTGCATCACGAGGCCTAACGTACACAAGAAAGCCCTAAGAAAGAGCAGTGCACAATCCTTTTGTTTTGTTTCTGTTGTTTCGCTTAGTCGGGGATAGAAGTTGATGCTGAGGTTCAGAAACTATATGACGACATAAAACACGATCATGCCTACCCGTGGGCCATCTTTAAGATCAATCCACAGAAGACTCGAGTGATTGTCGACGCCAAGGGTGCCAGAGGCTACAGTGACTTCCTAGACGCTCTGATGGCATCAGGGGAGCCACGATACGCCATTTTTGACACTCCCAAGGAATGGGGTGGGGAAAAACTCGCTTTCATTTCTTGGTACGTATTTACTTACATTTGTGCAAGTGTTTTTAAATAAGGCATTTGAAACAAGACAGTGTCAATCTATCATCCATTACCATAATGGAAAGACTGATTAACGACTGACCTCACAAACAGACTAAACAAAAATAGATAACTTTACTCATTTTTTGTAAGCAGATGAACGTTTTGCCGCGTAATCTGACTCAAAAGTCAAGATCTCACTTTCCTTACTTTCTAGGTGTCTTGACGATGCCAATATTGGACTCAAAATGATTTACGCCTCCTCTAAGGACACCTTGAAGAAAAAATTTGAAGGCCTCAGTATAGAAATGCAGATAACAAACAAGAACCAATCAATCAAGGAAGAATTAATCAAAGGGATTGCGAAGAATGCCTGAAGTCTACTTGCTGGCAGGCCATGAAGACTTCAACTTCTCTGTTACCGTAAAATGTTTGAGGGGCAACAGGGATCATACTCCCGTCATTAAATTTATTTTAATTAATTGAAATTATATGGGAACACATTATAGACACTGTATTTAATCAACAATAATTTGATGAACTGTGATGCACGCGGAGTTTTTGTTTTCATTTGAGATTTTCAGGTTTTAAAAACATCAAGTGATTCCCTTTTGGAACATATACATTGGTGGGAATGTGTTGCAAAACGTTACCCTAAAAGTGATGGGGTCTACGAGAAAAAGAAATTTCAAGTTGTTTACCCTTTTGTTTGTCATTTAGGATTCATTAAATGACAGCAAAATAGTTGGCTTTGCATGTAAAAGCACACAAGTTTAAATTTCTGGAATAGCATAATTTAATAGATAACGGCCTCTTTAGCTATAGCAGAAAAAAGGTTTTAAAAAAGTCTGCCTTGATCTGGCATATGTATCATCTCTAGACTGAGAACTGTAAAAGCTTATCTATGATGGTACACATATGTATCTTAGTAGGTGCTGAATAGATGAAGAAAACCGCGAAAAATAGTTGACTGTTATATATCTTTCAATTCTTTAACTATTACTTTTATTTTTGTAATTATTTCTTCACTCACGATTTACTTCTTATAATCAGTTTGTTTTCTTGAGAGGTGGATGTAATATTCTGAGTTTTTATTCTTGTTTGAATGCTTTTCGTTTTGTAGTAATCTGTATTGGTAGTAATCTGTATTGGTTTTCCTGGCCGATTTCAGCTAAACGTATTTCGAATAAAAAAGTTGCACTTCATTCACATATTCCTTTGGTTCTTTCTGGCAGTTTTCAAGTAATCACCCTGCTCAGAACAATGTTAATGGCATAGTTGCAATAGTTAAGTGGCTTTGGACCTTTTTGTGTGTAAGTTATCTAAAAGCCGAAGTTAGTCCCGTTCACCCCCCCTTAAATGTCGATATACATTCTATACGTGTACGTAGCGAGCACAAGCTTCCCTTTCTGTAACTTTATCGTATCGTCATTTTATTATAGGGTCATCGTTGTCGACTGGAATACTGATTCTGTTGAAATGAAGTTAGAAATATACTAATTAAGTTGCTCATGCACAGCGAATTGTTGCCCCATAATGAATTTTTGCGTTGGTAAAACATCCCGTTGGCTTTTTTAAAAGATAGATCTTTTCCTTTTGATTCACTGCAGCTTTAATTCTATTTACTTGCTTAGATGACATAACAACAGCGCCCTCAGTTATCAAGGAAAGCATGGATAATTTTAGAAGTTTTGAAACGTGAACTTTCCAATGCATTTCACAAAACAGGAATGTAAAAGAGTTTCATACATTGAAGAAGTTCCAGCTATACTCTAAGGGAAAAGTTCTCAGTCACAACAGTTACGCAAACAATGACGATGACTTCAGACTTTAAGGTTCGGCGTTTTAAAGATAAGCTCCTCATTTGATATTCCGAGGGCTAAAGGGGCCTTTGCCCAGACCCCAAAAAGGGAGCCCCCTCCTTTGAAAAATATTGAGACAAAAGTCTGACTGGACTTTTCACTTTCCATCTGATGATTGGGGCCAAGCATGGGTCACAGCGTTGAGCTTTCCTAAAAATCTTCCTCGCCCCAAACTGCAAGAGTTTGACTCAGGGAACCACACATTACTTGAGATTCGTTCCTGTCACTTTCTTTTCGATCAACCTTGATAACAATCTGCATTGATAATGCATCTACATTTTTTATGTTGCATACTAGGCCTATGGCATATATCAAACTCAAACGCGCTCAAGGTTTCTGACCACCGTGCAAGCTGACCTGGAACATTTCTGAAATTGTACAGTCATTGTAAAGACCCATGAGCAGTCCTCAATGTGGACCAATTTCCGTATCAATGTATAAAATTTTAAACAAAATAGATGATAGCCAATAGCTCTCGTCTTTTAACACTGTAATTGCCCTCAGTACGACCGACCTTGAAAACTTGCGTACGCTTTTACCTTCTGACCGTTTTGAATTTGCACATAACTGCACCAATGCTGGTTCAACTAGCATCTGTATCAACAAGAAGTGGCACGTAAAATCTGGAAATGTCAAGATAGGAGAAGAGGTTAATTTCTCCTTTAGTAGTCTGAAGGCTGTATCACATTCCTGAGTCCAGTTAAACTCAACTTTTTCCGTGCAAGTTTATGTAACGGTGCAGCCATGGTGGCAAAATTTCTTATGAAGCACCTACAATAGGTGCATAGCTCTAGAAAACTCCTAGCATATTTCAAATGTTGTGGAGTGGGCCAGTCACGAACCTTGGCCGTGTCCTCCGAATCAGTTTATACTCTCTTACTTGAGACAACGTGACCAAGATAACAAATGTCTGTTTGGAATTAGAAACATTTTCTTTGTTACTTGCGACCTGCTTGTGATAGCCTGGTAGAAACCTAACCCAACCGAAATATATATGCTCGTCGAATAATGATGCAAGGAGGAGAACAGATTTTCAGATGAAGTCCGCCCACAACCAATTCCATCAGCCTTTCAAACATTCTAAGGGCATTGCATAAAGGATGATTCCTGTTGTGAAAGCTGTCTTTTGCCTATCCCTATAGGGTTCAGTTTGACCTGCCAATAACCGCTTGCAAGGTCTAAGGATGAAAACCATCTAGAGCCAGATAGGGCATCAAGACTGTCATCTTTGCAGGGCAACGGGCAAGCATATTTAAGAGTTGCTTCATTATTAAATCTTCCTGTAATCTACGTAAAATCGTGTAGAACCATCCTTCTTTTTGACCAATATTATAGGACTTGTCCAGGAACTAGAAGGTGGCGATATCACACCTGACTCTAACATGTCATTTTTTTGTTTCTTTGCCTCTTGTTTGTGATGACACAGTAACCGCTGGGCTGGCAAACGCTGATGTTTGGCAGTTTCCGTATCAGTGTTATGGAATACAGTTTCTGTCCAACCAAGTTCACGTGTTTGAGAAAATGATTCCCTATGTGCACGTAACAAGTCTGTCAATTTATGTTTCTGTTCTTTTTCTAAATTAACTTTATGAAGACATCTGGTGATTTTGAGAATCATTTTTTTGTAAATTAGTTGCTCAAAACAAATTAACGGCCAAATGGAATGACCTTCCATCTAATCCTACCTCTGTTCATGCAAAACAGCCTGGTTTGTCACCAAAAAGTTCGGGGTTGTTATTGCTCAGTGTTTTTTAATTTACAATTTTCTCCATTGCGTTTTTGTCTTATAACTTCCAAACCCGTCAGCCAGATCTTGTACTTATTGATTGTAACTTTTTGGTTGACAATTCTATTTATTTTTGAATAGATGCACGTGAATTACACTGTTTTCAAATTGTTCTGTGACAAGAATGTGGAATCGTGTTGGTGAGGATGAAAAGTCTGTTTGATATGAAGTACATGTAGATGGCATGCTCTCAGGTTCCTTTTGGGTTTCAGTCTTATATTTTTCTTCTCTTCATTCTTCGTTGTTTCTTTCCAACAGAAACTTAAACTTCATTTTCTGGAACCTTATTTTTGCGACAATCTCAGTTTAAATGGACACAATAGCACTCTGTTTTGCAGCTATCTCTATGATGCAATTTGGGAGACGGAAAGCCGTACATTTAAATGTGCCGATTTCAGAAAATTTTAAAGATTTGGCTCATGCTCCTTGAATTTCTTAATTTTGGACCTGATAGCATCAGACATAGGGCTGAATTTTACTCCAGGTTCGTACCAATTCCTATTAAATGTCTTTTCTCTTTAAGGATGTTTTCATAGAAACACACTGCCCAGTCGCGATCTCTTCAGTGGCTACTTGAGTATAAATCTCACTCCTTGAAAAGTTTATCCGTCGGTAAAATTTCACTTTACCAGAGCTCGAAAAGTATACGTGTGCGCCAAACAGGATTACATGGCCGTACCTCACTCAAGAGGAATTATGGGATAAGTTCAGTTAAGCGCTTAGGTTAAATATCATGGACCATCTGGAGCACATTTCGTGGCAATTTTCTTCAACACGGTTCTCAAAATTTGACTTAATGACCGCTGTTTTTCATTTCTGTATGTGTGAAATAGTGGGGTTTTTTTGTAATATAATTCTAATTGCCTTTTACAAATTAGGATTAGTACTTTATGTTTGTAAATATCTTCTGTTTTTAATTCCCCAACCATCGACGTCCATCCTCCCTTTTCTCCCGTTCCTTATGTTCAGTTATGGTTTGTTCTACATGCATGTCTATAGATGTCGGCGTACTTTTTGATGACTCTCGCTCATGTCATATCATTTTGATTCTCATTTTTTATATAGTTGTAAATTTGACTGCATGTTTTATTGTGTATATACCATTGTCGTTAACAAGATGACTTATGTGATTTTCCCATTTTTTATGTTTTTGAACTTACAGATAGATTGTTTTGCAGTGCCTACGTAATTCAGCCGTATAGCTGCGAGAAAGCAATATGTAACAAACCGTAACAATAGCTTGCAGACGAGCGTCTATGAAATCTGCGCGTGTTTGCTGATAAATTACGCAGGTTGACTGCTTGACTGATCAGTTCAAATACGTATAGTATGTGAGAAACGTCACGCGAGCGTCAAATAGAACGCAGTGCAGGGTGGTTCCAAAAAGAAACCATGTTTAACGCGATTGCTCACCCACTTCCAAATTTTGGCCCCCTAATAAAAGCTTGCCGCTGATAAAAATGTAGCTCTATATCCACCTTTGTGTCAAATAAGTATTAATCGAACACCTGCAGCTGATTTCGTGCAACCCGCTTCAAAGGAAATTTTTCCGAAGCCCCATTTTCTGACAAAAAAGCCAACAATGTTACTGACAGAACTGTTAGAGCTTAACTCGACCACACGGGTTTAACAGGTGACGGTGGATTTCTACGAATGATATTTAGTTTAGAGCACACATAAGTCCATATAGTCAGTGAGGGCAGTGACCTTTAGCAGCTGAAAAGAAATCAAACGCAGGTCAGTCTGCTATTGAGAACCTCGGGGACAGTGGTGTCCCCTCCGGCCCTTAGTATTTTGGCAATCGTCTACTTTGTATTCAAGGGGCTTTCAAATAAATGCAGCTTCATTTGGACAATAGTGCTCTGCAGCCAACACAACCAGGCATTCTTCTACATTGTTACTGCGTTGACCGATTATATAATGTATACCGATGTGGCGATCTCAGCTGTCTCCTGGTCTCAGCGGTCCCCCTTACCAAATATGGTAAAATACGTCATGTCATCTCTGCGCACAACAACGGAAAAGTCGTCCGTTTAATGTCTGGCTATTCAGGGGGGACTGCTGAGACCGGGAGACAGCTGAAGCCGCCACACCGGTACATTTGCAAACGCGCCCCGAGATCTCCATCGAGTATTGAAGTAGTACACCTCACAAAGCTGGGAGGGTTTCAACCCCAAAAGGCACACCCACTCTTGCTGATCTCGGGGTAAAACCTCCTTGACAAATGCCAGAATGTAACGTCTGTTCGTATGGGAATCCCCATGCAGAGTATTTGTTTCTTTGTCAAACTATGTATAACTTTATAATGTATACTCCTTTACAGCGTTGTCAATGTTTAGTTGTAGAAATCCGACTGTCTCGCTTCGACGTCTTCACGGCATCATGTTCTCCATCAAGGTGGTGGTGCTTTTCGTCTCTTTTGCTCACGTCATTGAGGTTGGACTGAGTGATGATTCGAAGCAAGATAGACACCTGGAGGATCTACTTAAACGATTCATTGAGGCTCGCAACTCCAAACGTTTTGACAAGGCTGACTTGTTTGGCAGAACGGTGAGTCAGAGACGATGAGAGATACAGGAGTCTTAGTAAAGACCACTATTCGAAGCCCTCTAACCATAAATCTGAATCATGAC
>NW_019091445.1:435730-446245 GCF_001949145.1 Acanthaster planci
GAAAGAACAGTTCACAGTCCTTTTTTGTTTCTGTTGTTTCGCTTAGTCGGGGATACAAGTTGATGCAGAGGTTAAGAAACTATATGACGACATAAAACTCCTTCATGCCTACCCGTGGGCCATCTTTAAGATCAATCGACAGAAGACTCGAGTGATTGTCGACACCAAGGGTGCCGGGGGCTACAGCGACTTCCTAAAAGCTCTGACGACATCAGGGGAGCCACGATACGGCATTTTTGACACTCCCAAGGAATGGGGTGGGGAAAAACTTGCTTTCATTTTCTGGTACGTATTTACTTACATTTGAAATTCCAAATGTTTTTAAATAAGGTATTTGGAACAAGACAGTGTAATCTATCAACCATTACTATGACGGAAAGACTGATTGACGACTGAGCTCACAAACGGACTGAACAAAAATAGATAACTTTACCCATATTTTGTAAGCAGAAGAACGTTATGCCGCGTAATGTGACTCAAAAGTCAAGATCTCGATTTCCTTACTTTCTAGGTGTCTTGACGATGCCAATATGGGACTCAAAATGATTTACGCCTCCTCTAAGGACGACTTGAAGAAACAATTTGAAGGCATCATTATAGAAGTGCAGATAAAAAACAGGAACCAATCAATCAAGGAGGAATCAATCAAAGAGATCGCGAAGCATGCCTGAAGCCTGCTTGCTGGCAGGCCATGAAGACTTCAACGTCTCTGTTACCGTACAATGTTTGAAGGGGCAACAGGGATCATACTCCCGTCATTAAATTTATTTTAATTGATTGAAATTATATGGGCATACATTATAGAGACTGTATTTAATCAACACTAATTTGATGAACTGTGATGCACGCGGAGTTTTGTTTTCATTTGAGATTTTCAGGGTTTAAAACGTCAATTGATTCCCGTTTGGGATGTATACCAAAACATTACCCTATAAAAGTAGTGGGTTCTGCGAGAAAAAGAAATTTCAAGTTGTTTACACTTTTGTTTGTCATTTAGGATTCATTAAATGACATCAAAATAGTTGGCTTTGTATGTAGAAGTACGCAAATTTAAATTTCTGGAATAACATAATTTAATAGATTACAGCCTCTTTAGATACAGCAAAAAAGTTTTTAAAAAGTTTGCCTTACTCTGGCATATGTATCATCTCTAGACTGAGAACCGTTAAAGCGTATCTATGGCACACTTATCTCAGGAGGTGTTGAATAGATGGAGAAAACCGCAAAAACTTTTATATGTCTTTCAATTCTTTAACTATTATTTTATTTTACTAATCTATTTCTTCACCCAAGGTTTATTCCTTATAATCAGTTTATTTTCTTTCGAGGTAGATGTTATGTTAATATTAATATATTAATATAAATGCTTTTGGTTTTGTTCTGTATTGGTTTTTTGGCCGATTTCGGCTAAACAACGGCTAATTTCACCTTATACACACTTCTCTGTGTATTTTGAATGAATAAAAGATTGCACTTTATTCACACCGGTCCCTTTGGTTCTTTCTGGCAGTTCTCAAATAATCACCCTGCTCAGAACAATGTTAATGGCCTAGTTGCGATAGTAAAGTGGCTTTGGACCTCTTCGTGTTTTATCTACAAGCCGAAGTTAGTCCCGTTCAACACCCCCCCCCCGTCGCTTGAATGTCGATATACATTTTACACGTGTAGCCTACGTAGCGAGCACAAGCTTCCCTTTCTGTAACTTAATCGTATCGTATTATAGGGTTTATCGTTGTCGACTGAAATACGGAGGTGATCCCCAGCGCCTTAAAAATTTTGCGGAAATGAAGTTTCTTTGAAGTTGGAAATATACTAATTAAGTTACTCGTGTACAGCAAAAGGTTGTCTTGTAATGAATTTTGGCGTTGGTAAAACATCCCCTTGGCTTTTTTAAAAGGGAAATCTTTTCGTTTTGATCGATTCACTGCAGCTTTAATTCTATTGACTTGCCCCGGATGACAAAACAACAGCGCCCTGAGTTATCATGGATAATTCTAGAAGTTTTGAAACGTGCACTTTTCAATGCATTTAACAAAATAGGAATGTAAAATAGTTTCATACATTGAAGAAGACAAGGTTGAAGAAATATTGCGTTTTGGAGATAAGCTCCTCAATTGATGTCAAAAGTCCAGATTTACAAAACAACACAATCCGAGGGCTAAAGGGGCCATTGCCCAGACCCCCAAAAGGGAGCCCCCTCCTTTCAAAAGGGGGGGGGTTTCCCCCATCCCTTTCAAAGCGTATAGAAAGTTCTAAACTTGAGATTCACCCTAACGACAAGCCAAAATAGGTTTTTTTAAATCCCAGATTTTGGGCCCAATAAACAAGCTTGCCCCTATTCCTAAAATGTAATTCTAGATCTTCTATTGATAAATAGGCAGTCACAAACACGATCCCCTTTGCAGCTCCCTTTGAGTAACCCACATTATTTCTGGCGCAGTCTTATGTGCTGATAAACTAGCCTGCATTGAGGAGAGAATTGTTGGAGCTTAAGTCCACGCCACAAGGGATAAGCACGTGGACGATAATGAAGACGCCATTATAGAAGTTTGTTCATTGTGAATAACAGCAGTGCTTCGCTCTTTAGCAGTTAGGAAGAAGTCAAACGCAAGCCAGTCCACCAAAACCTCTCAGCTAGGGTTATTTCCCCTTCGAGGCAGTTTGGGGGTTTCAGATTTACTGAACTTTAGTTCCATTTACTTGTTTATTGACTTCATGAAAAGTCAGTGAAACTTCACTTGTCAAAGCAAAGATTGTTTAATGTGTCTTGCGCAGACTCCATAGACTACATGAAGTTCGTGAGTGAGTGAACAATGCACACGGGGAGAGAAATACGCAGAACAAATATAAACCGGTGGGCTACTCATCTCCCTTTTAAAAATGCAGTGTTCCGCGGTTTACCAGTGAAAAAGTGCCTCTCTGAGCAATAAAGCACCCTGGAGTAAAGATTCATGGAGCAGCTAGTGACTTTACTATAATCAACTCGAGTCATGTGTACATGTACGGAAGTGCATGGACGACTACAACCAGTGAAACCACATGAACTTTAGCGTTTTCACGTCAGCAATGCAATTCCATCGCACGTTTCACTTGACAGATATAAAACCTAAACATAAAATATGGACACAAGGAAATAATGCCTGGATAACCGGAAGGTCTAATAATGTCTGGAAATGAAAATGAGCATGTACTTAGAAAGGGTAGTTGTGTTTGCAAAGCATGTACAGCCGGCCGTTTCGACCATTATGCCTCAGGTGTGGTATTGAAACGGGGACATTTCCACGGAAGAAAATTCTTCTTCACATCAGAAAGATAAACTTTGGTTTGTGTTTAAATCCTTTTTTGCTTCTTGTTTTCTTCTTTAAAAGAGTAATTTGCAGTTGCGTAAATTTGTGCTGAGGACTTTGGCATAGGGGGTGACGTATTTTTAAAAAAATGCCCGGTCATAGAAATTTAAATGGGAGGGCTGCTGCTCGTGATACCGGTGTACATCTTTGTTCACGTGTACACTAACACTTCTGAACCATACATCAAAGCGTCGTATTTAAAGGTAGTGAATACCACCGTTTTTCGTCGAAAAACAGCATTTTCAACGCCAGTAAATCGAAGGTCTTGTAATTTACATCTTGCGTAAAATCTATGGATTACAGGGCGCCGTTGTAGTAAGCGAACAACATCCGTGGGGTCAGGGTCGCAAACAGGTATGACAGGTTCTCACTCCCTTAAAAAGGAGCGTCTTTCAATTGCTAGGGGTAATCAGTGAATTTACCTTGGAGTACTGCGCCTCCTCGACAATGTAACATTGCCAATTCATGAGCAAGTTCGTCCAGGAATCCAGTCGAAACTTCTGTTTCTCCATACACAAATATTTATATTTAAAGTATTAAAATTGCTTTAATACTTTGTAAAAAATACTTTCAAGCATTACAGCCTGCAAGGGGCAACACATGCGTCTACTCAAACTTCTTAAAGCGCTGAGCCGGTTCAAGAAAAAGGCCATTTATGTTTAGATTTGCAATGTACATGTATTTGCATACAAAAGTCGATTGAGCAAGTTTTGTAACTTATTATTTTTCGTGTCTGTTTTTCCCTCCCCCCTGTTTACCAGTCCATTGTTTAGTACGAATGAGGGTAATACCGTCCGATAGAATAGAGGGGGGGGGTATCGCCTCCGTCTGCAGCCCCATTTGTGTACATTATCATTTGAGCAGCGAAACAAAATGGTGGCGTCGCGGATTAATCTTTTATAAATGCCGTAAAACGCCGTCATGATGTATTCTCCAAATGAGGTAGGGCCTATATATGGGGCTTACATCCGGGGAGATCGGGGTACAATACCCACATTACATGCATATCATTCCCTTCTCTTTCGTGGGGGATACGTTGAAATGCTTATGACATTGAAGGGATCAAATAAAAACCTTAAAAGATGCTAGTGTTAGAATTTCTTCTGGTGACTTTATTCACCTTCAGGTTGATTAATTGGAGGGGGTAAGCGAAGACCATTTACCAGTTATTGCTGCTTGCAAGCCCCTTGCACGTAAGTTCTTCAGTACAGATTCACTGAATGCAAGTATAGCTAGATTTTAAGGAGTCTGTAGAACTCGTCTGCACCAGATCCAACTACCCACCGCTACTTATGTAAGATGGACTGTACGTTCGCAACACTTGTAAGCTAGCCTAGGCCGTTCCCCAATACTCAACTTCGTCTCCGTTCAGGTTTGTTCCCCTGACCAATCCCCGACTGTGTGCCTGAAGCGTTTAAATTACATTGGATTACTGTAATTTTTGGCTTTCTTGCATCTTATTTGCTGTTCTGTAGCACTATTAGACTGATTGCTGCGCTTACAGCTTCAAAGTCAGCTAGTGAAAAAAAGCAGTTGAAGGCTGAGACGGAACCGAATTGAGTATTCAAGTTGGAAAACGGCCCAGTTTTAGCTTGTGCACCGCTGTTGTGTGACAAGTGGGGGCGCTTTTCATGCAATGCGCGAACGCTACCTTCTGTTCTGGTCGTAGTTCAGAAATAAATAGTCAAGTTGTTTATAAACTAGATTTTGTGTTGGCCAGCAGTACATTGTACCTCTTCGGTTAAATCGAGAAAAACATAAACAGCAAGGAGGGCTTTAGGATTCCTTGAAGGGTAGTCATCAGATACAACTGTACATGATGTATGTCGTCAGATACGTTTGACCAGGCTGAAATAGGTTTGCGGGCTGTTTCCGGTTGTGCACACACTGATCGAGTCCCAGTAGCTGTAGCGTAGGCTACGTTTAGGTACCAAGTCGGAAGTCCATGGCTAACGGGTGAGTGATAAAATACATGATGTAAATTAGCTCTACTAAGTGGATCGTTAGTATTCCTCTTTTTCGAGGGGTCAACATGGGATAAGGTACATGTGCATCTAATCTTCTCGTCAATGATGTGTTAAGGTTCTTTGAGAGTGGTGCAGCTGCAGAAGACTAACATGTGACTTTGTAAGGCAAGGGCCTGTTTATTTCCCATGGATCTGGATTTCCATCAGTGACCCAAACGCCACTTCACCCCATCCATTACGATTTACTCATGTTACTTGGGTTGTGGTGTCGGTGAATCAACATCGGATCACTGATCGCTACCATGCGAATCAAGCAGGCCCTTCGTGTACATGAGGGAGTAGCATTTACTCAAGAGGCAAATCTATGTACTGCTTTCCGGTACATTTAATATAATGCCTGCACATTTCTGAACTGGACAACCTTGAATGTCGTTACAGAGAGGATAATCTCACTACATGTAAGTTGTCAACCTTCCAGTAAAACTTCGGAGACATACAGTACATGTATGTACTATGTAATTTATCAATTTGATGTTGAGGGAGACTTATGTACAGTTTTTTACATAAACATTGAGAATTTTGAAAAAGCACAGCCGAGAAGGATTGACAGCATTAATGGAAGTCCAAGATTTGGGGATTTATCAGATGGACAAGTAAAGTAGTTTTCCATACAGGTACAGGTACTTGAAATCCATGACCTTGCAATACTATGTATGTTTTGAATGGGGTAGACGTTCAGATTTCTCATCATTCAACTTTACCAACTGTCTAATTTTCTGAACTTAAATACAGGTAACATGTTTTTACAGTCCAAAATTACCTGAGAATGCAGTCTTGGGAAGTCTTCCTTTGCCACCACTGAAGCCCTGATGTCTAGACATACATGCACAGTTGTCTCTCTCTTGCAGCCATTACAAAAGTGTTTATTGCCGCATGGAGTGCATACACCATAAAAAGAATACAAGTGTTACACTGCCAAAGTATGTACATGTACCTTAAATTTTGCACCACTGTTTTTGACACATAGCAAAGAGTTGGTGTGCATGGATTCTTCGATGGATTCACTAGTCAGTAGAGAGTCCCATGTCTCACAGTAAGTATGGTACATGTATACGTGCACGTTCGTGTACGTGTGCCATTTACCGTATGAGATTTATGCATTAAGTTACAAGTGCTCTTGTCACAACTGTGGATTACCAGGTTTTGTTTTAGAATTCAGAACACTTCAAACAGCTTTTGAAGTTCATGGTACAAATGACCTTGATTGATTTATGCTCATGATGAGCCATGGTTCTGCAGCACACCAGGGCTAAACATGTACAAGCCAAAACTGTTGGATGGTAAACATTGATTCACACTGCAAGTACGTACGTTTTTGTGTGAATGCACTCTGAGAAGTTCTGCCAACGATAACCAGGTAAAATTCATAAAATTCATTTCAGCACACCACAGGACATGCCTAGCCCCTTGGAAGTGTTACCACAGGACACACCACAGGACATGCCTAGCCCCTTGGAAGTGTTACCGTAGCATTTCTTTGCGCTGTTTATTGCATAAAGCTTTTTTAGGACCATCCATCCAGGAAAAAGAATGTTAACGTACAGTGGTTCTAGTGGTTCTGTATGTGTCTGTGTTTTTGGAACAGTGTTGGACATATTGGAAGAGTGCGTCCACACGAATGTAATATGCTGTTCTTAGCTTTGACTGGTGCCAACACTGCACCAGTTTCCTTGCATGCACATCTATGGCATGAAATTGCAGCTAAGATAGAGTTTGTATCAGCATCATAATTACACAAGAGGTGGCCACAAAGGCCAAGGTACCTGGACCACCCAGGTTTAGCATATGTCGAGACACACCCATACTGGAAGAAAAAATGTGTTGTTAAATGCTGGTTGATTTGCAGTCAGGCACAGCGACACTCGGTATGCTGGGAAAGGTACGGCTTCCAATATGGCAGCATACAGTTCTTCAAAGGTTCCCAGAAACACAAGAAGAACAGCAAGGTGAGCGTGTGCTTGCTACACTAGTGAGGACCTGTACCAGCAAATAAAGGTTCATGAGGTCCACATAATGCAGATTGTACATACCAGGTATGAACCTCATATGGACAAGCCAAGTCCACCTACATGTACATGTAAGTACTGGTGAAGTTTAACCTCTCCGACAGTTAGTTTCAAAGGCATTTGGGGAGGTGATCACAGCACAAAGAAATCTGAGTAAGAGAAGGAAATCACTCACTGAAGAGCAGTATATTGCACGGAATCCAAAAGCCCAGCTGAAATCTGTGTTTTTATAGCACTTGCAGCAAGAATGGTTATAAACACTGCATTTTCTTAACAACATGGAAACAGGACTGTACATGTAGACGTGTGATTCCACAAACACTCTCTCTTCCAGCAGGTGTCTGATATGGGGATGTACACTTAGGCTACAGGTATGGGCGTGTCTATTCTACCCCTCCACACCCCTCACAGCTCTTTCAGAATTAAGTAAGGGGGAGGAGTGGAGCTCTGGCTGTAACCACCTCTCCCCCCTACTTTGCCCCTCCGCATCCACTGCTATTGCAATGCAATAACAAGATACTCATTTACGTTTTGATGTTAGTCTGAAAAAAGTGCATGTTGTAGATTAAGAGATTTCATATTGCAGTGGTTTGTGTCATAGAAAGGAATCAGTGAAATTAGGCCATGCTGTCACATTTGCATTTGTTTCTAGTTAATGCCAGTTTATCATTATTCTGGATGGTCATTTTAAATTATTGTTTGTACTTTCTTGTCTTCATATTCTTATTTCTGGTTTGATTATGGACAGTTCCTGATCGTTGATACATGTACCGGTAATGAGGAGACACCAGAAACTGTGCTACGTTTTCTCCATGAGAAGTGGAATCTGGACTTGCCCAAGCTGCTTATCCATTTGGTTGCTGCAGACAGGCAGGACAGAGTGCAGTTTGACAAGATGATGGGCAAAATGTTCACCAAGGAACTGATTGACGCCATTCGCCACACAGGTAGATCCATACCTGCTTGAATCTGGATTATCTTTGTGTTGCAGCATCCTCTAAATCACTTCAACATAAGTTGCTTGCTGTGACTGACTGTAGAATTACCGGTGAAATGGATATGAGCCACTAGCATTGTAGTTGAGACATCACAAAACCAGACAAAAGACTGGCCACAAGCGACTGCATGAGAATGTAATGATGTCACTGTTGTCCATTTGAAGAACTTGTAACTTGAATTCAGGCTGGAGGTCTTACGTTAGTCTTGTGATGGTCTTGAGAGGTCTCAAAAGCATAACTGTCAGTCACGCACTTTACTCTTGGCAATCGCACAGGATTGCCAAGATAATATGTGTGTATCCCAATAGCATATACCCCTCCTTTTCATTCATCTGGAGTCTATTGCTGATATGACATCCTCAAAAGATCTTCGTATGGAGGGCACTGACATACGGGGTGACTGGCCCACCTACAACAAAAGGACAAGCGATCTTGTATGATCCTATTTTAACCAGGCACCAATCTTTTCTGGCCAAGGTGGTTTCGGAGTTCAGTGTCAACTGATTTAGAGCCGGTGACAATGAATGCACATGTATTCCTTTTGCAGATGTCTGGCTTTTGACACATGGACTCCACCATGGTATCACAGAAAGCTTGGGCAAGGTGCTGACAGACAATGCAACTGAAATTGTCATGGCAGACCAGCATCAGCTTGTTGCCATAGGGATTGCACCGGGACAATTTGTATCGCAAATTGAGAAGTTACAGCAATCTGTGGTATATCTGTGTCTAATTTACAATCTGGACGTGATTTCAAAGAGCTGCTTAAATTAAGCACAAAATTTGCTTAATTTTAAGTGTAAAAAACAAAGGTCACCAGCTCAAACTGTATCTGATTGTCATGCTAACCAAAGACAGATAAATACAATCCCAAAACAATATACATCAAATACAGTTTTGGCTGGTTACCTGATTTATCAAGCAAAGTTTTCTCGCGCTTAAGCAAATTTTGTACATGAGCAGCTCTATGAAATTGGCGCCTGTAGGACATGCTTGATTGCATTATAAGGCATATGTTATTCAATTGTATTCATATTATGTCAGCGGTGATCTGTGCCATCCTCCAGCCCCACTCTTTCAGTGACTTGCAACGTACATTTTACCCATTTAGATTAATACACTTGTTGTCATGCAAATGGCTTTCACAATAGCTGTCATGAATAGAGCAGTTACAAATCACGCAAAAGGGGGCTGCCCTAAAATGGACGGGAAATCTGAATAGGCCTGCATGAGTGGGGCACGTGTCTGTTGTCCGGGATAGAGTTTGTGAAGTGAATGACCCATTGAGGGTAGGAGAAACTCAGGAGCACATACAAAGACATGCCTAAAAGAAGCACTACCAATGTACAGGTATTACCTAGGTAAGATGCTTAAACTTGATTTCTTGTCAGTTGTACATGTACCTGTATCTTGAACACTTACATGTACACGTACTTTATGAATTGACAATTCCCAGCCAGTCAGAGATAATGCATGGTAATAGGTGACGTTAGAGGTACTCAGTCTTGGTCCCTGTTTGTGCAGGGTGGACCTGTTGAATATCAGATGGAATCTGCCAACATCAGCCACGATGATGTAAGCAGATGCCTGCTCAACCCTGGCCATACCCACTTCATCATAGAGCAGGACAGAGAGCGGGATGCCTTGCTACTCGATGTTCTTGTCACCAAGATCACACAAAGCAAAATACAGCAGACCAACGGTTAGTTAATTCACATCTTCGCAGTTCCACCTCCTACCGGTATGTGAATAAGTCATTCATTTGGCAATGGACCCTTTGCTTAAATTCAGGGAAACGGTTTCAACTGGTCAAAGTGAAGAATCTGCACCACAGCAACTGACGTCATGCCTGTGCAGTACTCATTTAATTGTTTTTTCCCTCAGCCACTGTGCCTGTGGTGTATGTGTTGTTTGGTGGGGATGAACACAGCTTACTGACCATCCACAATGCTGTGGTTGAGAGGAACACACCAGTCATTATTGTAGCTGGATCTGGGGGTGTGGCCGACCTGTTAGCGGGCATTGATCAACCCAGAAGCAAGAGGTAAAGTAAAATGCTTTCAAGTAATGGGACTTTTTGCTGTCTGCTGATCTATTCATGGGTCCTTCTATCAAAGCTTGAGCCATTCAATCCCTG
>NW_019091445.1:446744-465826 GCF_001949145.1 Acanthaster planci
CTCATTGAGCTCACATCTGATCGTCAGCCCTCATTCTGAAACCATCTCAAGATCCTTTGTAGGAATACTCAGCATGAAATCCCACAGGCTATAACACATCCAATGTCTCGGGCGTCTACATGTACCTATACTTTGGGTGGAGATAGACGCATAGGGGCAAATGGCACCTATAGTTAGCACCAGAAACAACATCCCAAAGATGAATGCGTGTTGGAACCTGCTGCAACTGTGTGATTCAGACATATACAGATGTTGGAAAAGGTGCTGGCATTCATCAGCCTTTGCCATGAACTTATCAGTCTCTTTGATCCATGGTTCTCATCAAGGAGTTTTATAATGTACTGTTTGTAAAGTTTTACCAAACTAGCTCATAACGGTTTGCTTTCCACTTTAAATGTTTATCAAAATTTCCCTTTGTTTTCTCAAACCTCCCAGTTCCCTGCTTGGCTGACCCTTTCCACCTGTCTCTCTCCCCTTCCGTTCCACAGTACAGAAGATGACAGCACGGCTCAGATCAAGGAGATCATGTGCTCATCGCGCTCACACCTTGTGACAGTCCACACAGAGAACCAGAAAATGGATGCGGCGCTCTTACTGGCACTCATGAATGGTGAGTAAACCCCACAGGCAGACCAGTCTGACCTTATTTCAACTTTGCAGTAGTTTTTGTTGAAGTTTTTATTGAGCAGTGTGGAGATTTTTGGTTCTTTAATGTAAGCCAGAGGAGCTATCTGTATGATTGGGCAGTACGACGGTGACATCCCAGAGGTGAGGCTCGCTCACTAAAATGAGCCCAGTCTTAGGCTGTGTCTGAAACAGGCTTTCACAGCTACAACTACATGTAGATCTCTTGTCTGAGTGAAGTGATTCCGCATATTTTCAATGGAGTAAAGACCTAGACCTAGCTCTAGACAACAGATTGGGATGCAGCCTTATTCTGTGCTTTTATTGGTAGCATGTGAAAGATTCTAGATTCTTAAAGTACAGGGGATCTTGTGAAATGAGCCCCTTGGTTTTGCATGCAGCAAGATCTCATCAAGATACTTCCTCTTTGTGAGATGTGAGAAATTCACTTTTTAGGATTTATGCTATGCCTCTCACAAGTACTGTACATTTAGTTTGAGAGATACGTTGTTCACAGCACCGTGAACTACAGTACGCAATGCACTCAACCAGGCAACATACTGCGCTGCGCGTAATGTACTAAAGTCTGCAACTGTGTTGCCATGTTAAGGTAATTATTTTTTTTTGGCTTAAAATAGTGCATCTATCAAGATAATCCTAAGCCCTTAAAGTGAACAATATAGGTGCAGTCTAACTGTAAAGAATCTTGGTGGATCTAGTTCCGTATGCCTAGGGTTTAAGTTCAAAGGTGAACACACTACCTGTATGTTTATTCTATACATCTGCAGCCAATCGTGGCACCAGAGGTCAAAACGAGCTGCTGCTTGCTGTAATCTGGAACCGCATTCACTTGGCAAGGAAGGAACTTGTGACAAACAAGAACTGGTTAGACCAATTCCAAGTAGGTCTTAACGTGGCTTAGAGAATTGTGAAAGGGCACAGTGTTCAGAATATAGACAAAAATGTAATATATAATCAGTGCTCTGAACTGTGTAATTGCCAAGTTTTTGGTAACTGTATACCTTCGTCAGGGCAACTGAATCTGCTTGCTGCTTATTTATTATACTTTTGTCTTATTAACATGGCTAGCTGGCTAATCAACACAGCCTACACCAGGCACTGTGCTTATATTAGCGGAGTTACTTGAATTTTGAAATGATTGGATCTTACCAAGTGCCTTGATCCATTAATATGGGATTCCCATTATATGTCAGAAAAATGAGTAGCACCTAATATTGTGCAGTTATTCACAAACCTAAGGGCACAGTAATTTCACCGTGATGTGATTGATTACTACCTTTTAATAATGATTGTTTTGTTTGATTTTTTTTCCTGTATCAAGTGCTGCTTGTGCTGTTATCAGGCATTGCCTGAGAGTGTTACAGGATTCCTGAGTGCTTCAAGTAATCTTCCGTCATGATTCTCGTGTGTTATTTATAACTGAGAATGGTTTGGCACTTTCAGGAAGTTCAGCTTGCGGAAGCATTGGAGTATGCACTCATTCACAATCAGTACAAGTTTGTAGAATTTTTTCTTGACCGGGACTGCATTGATCTTCAGAAATTCCTGACAAGGGATCGTCTTGTGGATCTCTACCATCAGGTTTGTCTAGCATGACCACAACGCACATGTACTGAGTATGACGTAGAAATGTTGACAGGGTTGATGAGGATGGATTGTTGAGATTTGACTGTTTGGGTTTATTTTTTTAAGAATGGACTTATGTAGTTGTTACAGAGACAGCCTCAACGTGCCATTACGTAACTTGACTATGCTGCCCCTGTTCCTCTCTCCCAAGTCCTTTTAGTCTGTTATCCACTCACTCCCACTTCCTCCTGATTATAGTACATTTATGTTTATGAGGTCATGCAGCAACCCCCCCCCCACAATATTCCTTTGAAAATGCTTCAGACCCAGAACAGACGCTCAAGACCTTCTGAGCTTTTGTGATCGTATGCTGTGCCATGGATTTGACAAATTTAAAGAATTTGCTGTGCACCTCGGAAAGTACGGTACATGTATAGTGACTTGGCCATGCTTAACAAAAAACATTACCTTTCAGTCTTCTTCTTGTCTCTTTTTTGCTTATTAGGTTGGACCTCGGACACTCCTGTATAAGCTGCTTACTGATGAAAAAAAGGAAAATGTTAGTCTGTTTTATAATGTATTATTAATTACCGAAAATGGATTACTTAGGAGACATTCCCATAAGAACGTGCACAAACTTTACTGTCCCGTAATAAAATATTCCCTAATCTGATCTGAACCAAACTTTGTATGTTTTCAATTTAGACCCTAATCCATCATCTCTCAAAATGTGGACAATAAAATTCGGCCTCCTTCTGGTAGATGGGCCATTAAATGTCTCCCTTATGACCGATGTCTCCCTAAAGTCGAAAATTTACCACAAAATGTCTCCCTAATGACCCATTTGTAGTGTATTACACATTCTACATGTGCCTCTACTGACATAATTGGATTATTAGTATCGTACATTCGTTTTCCAAGAATCACTAGATAAAAACTGTTCTGAAGAGCATACTCTGGAGTCTCAATAGTGGTCTTGTTTTTTCATTCCTTCGTAGCAACAACAATATCGTTATGGGGTTATCATGGTCATGTGGCTGTCTTTCAGGTATTATAATTTTGGTTTGTGTCGAGCATACAAATTCCCTGCTTGGAATCCACACACATTTAGTTTTTTTTTTTAATAGAATACTGCAGATAATGCACATTGAAGGGACTGAGATATTCCAAAGTACATGTATCGGTGTATCGATTGCATCCAGTTATTCTCCTTAGTGATTTACTTTTCTTAATTTCACAAATGTCAAATGTCATTGGTTCCTTTTTGTTCTTTCTGTTTTTCGTTATCTACTTGGTGTGACAAGGGTAAAGATCTCAGCAGCAAACCTGAGCTCAACCATGTGGGAAACATCCTGAAGAGTCTGGTCGAGCTGAATAGCTTCAGTCCAAGATACCTGAGAGACAGCATTGATGGTACGTATGCCTGTCGCTTGAGGGACAGAAAGGTTTGCTGAAAGTTAATGAGAAGCTATTTTCTCGGAGGAAAATACTTTTAACGTGTGATATGAGGTGTTGTTTATGTGGTAATCTATATCTGCAGTGTTCTTTGCAGTTAAAGTTTGTAGTAATTGAAACTCTTCAAAAATGTACATGTTTCAGGGATTTTTTTTGTCGGTAGAAGTTTGATGACTGTCACATCAGTTGAAACACTGAAAAGACCTACACGTGTATTATTTCTGTCAGGGAACTGGTGACTTGTTAGAGATGAGATGAAATTCCCAATTCATGTGGCACAGGGTTGGTTTCTCCATTGTGTTCCATGTAGACACGTTTGCCAACCCTTGTCGTGAGCTGTTTATATGGGCTGTTCTGCAGCATCATAAGAAGATGGCCTGGGTGTTCTGGAAGCACAGTGGAGCGTCAATTGGAGGAGCTCTCATGGCCAGCTTACTGCTGAAGAGCATGTCCGGTCTCGTCAAAGAGCCTGAAATTTCACTTGAAATGTTTCAGCATGGCAGGTACATGTACTTATAGGCACGTCATGTAGGTTTGGGTATTTAGATTATCAGGGAGGAAAAAGTAAAATGCTATTTGGGAGAGTGTGGATGGATGTGTAGTTGGTGTTGTAGTAGTTTTTTTAGTTTGAGCTCTTATAAATTCAGTCCTCAGTGCTTAATAAAAAGTAAATATCCTCCACCACATGAAACCTAATTGATTGACTGAATGTCTCGTGTGTCAAGCAGAATTAACCCTCCCATGCAAAGATGAACTCTCGACCAAGTTGTCCTATCAATCAAAATATGACCCCCGTGTTTCCATTTACTGTGGAAAGTCAAGTGGCAGGAATTTCGACTGTGACTGTTACAGCTAAAAGATGGGTTTCTTCAAAGAATGAACTCCCCTACTCTAGGTAGTCATTTATCAGCACTACATTGTTTGCAGAGACTTCCAAGACAGAGCTATCGAAGTCATGAACCGTTGCTACACGGAGAACCAACGGGGCACCTTGCTGCTTCTCACCCAGGTCTTACCCGACTGGGGCAACGTGACCTGTTTGGAGTTGGCCCAGGCCGCCCGGAACAAGCAGTTCATTGGCCAGGCGCCGGTGCAGAGTCTGCTGCGGAAGCTCTGGATGGGGAGACTGTCACCAGACACACACCTCATCATGGTAATAAAAATTCCAAACCTCCATCTGCAGAAAAATCAGTTTTTGAAATGATGCAAGGTTTACCAAGTGGGGATTATAGTGTAGTTTCGGAATACCCTTTGGAACATTTGGCTCACCCCGTTAATTGCATACATGTGAATACATGCTAAAGCATACAAACTTGGAAGCCTAATTTTGAGTTATGGCAAATTCGGAGATCAGACTCACCAGATGTGTCCTTCATTTTCTTCTAAAAGATATGCATGCAGTACTTTGTATATGGGCACTTTCAGAAACTGTACATGAACGGTTATGATGAATCCATTAGGTTCATGTTTGCAATATTGCCAAGCCTTGCCATATTTCTTTAAAATATATTGGTAGTACATATACAGAGTATCTAGTTTCTTTTCTTCTGTTGGCTGATGTACATGTAGCAAAACAAAGCCAACACTCACTGTGGTGAAATAGCCTGTACCTCAATGTGAACCATGTTCACATTGAAATTTTATTCTTCACGTCATGCCCACAATTCCTCTCAGATCGAACTTTCTGCTATTTTTATTATATTTTTGTCCAACCAGATGTGGATTTGTATGCTCTTTCCCATTGCTGCTGTGGGCGTGGTGAATTTCACCCCCAGTGACAACCTCGGCAGACCAACAATAAAGGTGTCAAATAATTTGTTGATCTCTGTCTTTACTTCACATTTGTTAAATTATCCGCTCCGAGTGGAACAAAAGAGGGCTTTTTTTTTTTGTACTCACCACATAGGCATGCCATGATGAACCGCGCAAGTATATGTGCGTTTGACGCAGAGCACGCTTAGTACGCTAATTTACCCCGGCATGTAGGGTTTTTACGTACACGCAGAGCGCGTGCAAGAATCCACAAGCTGTCTTTCTTTTCGCCTATTGGGGGTGCACTTCAGCTTGGGCCGATTGTAAGCTACGTACCTACATGTTTCCTTGAGCACATTTACATGAAGAAGCACATGCACATGTAAATGTCACATTTAATACACTTTCACCTACATATACACCGAACCATCTCTGAAAACTGTCATTTTCAAATCCCACCACGCAAATGGCACACTTGAAAGGACATGTGCTCTGTCACTGAGTACTGGCATTTCTTCCATCACCGACTCAGAGTTTATACAGATTTAGTCTTGATCAAGCACACTCTCAGCAGTAGTGATTGTCACGCTAAGTCCCCAAGGATACATGTTCCTGCCACTATTATGTAACTGGCCAGTGAAATTAATTTTGCTTACTCTGTTGTAACCATTTTTTTGTCAAAGAGAAGTCATATACCTTGTCACACTAATTAATTTTTGTCTTTTCAGGCAGTACCCCTTCCTCTTTCAGCACAGAAGAGGCGTGTGCACAAAATATCCAGAAATCGAGAATACAGGTCGGAGATCGTGTTTTTCTCTTCTTTTCATGATAAAATGCAACGCACGGTTGAACAAAGAAATTGACTGCAGAAGGAGCTCAACCAGTGACCTCTGGCTTTTGAACCTGACGTTTTACAGTTTCAAATTGTGTTTCAGCCAATATTTTTGATCAGACAGAAATTGAGTATGCAGCTGAGGTATTGTCCAGTGTTGTTACTGAATGCTTCTGACACAACACCTAACAAACCAGAGGAGTTAGATTGTCAAAAACCAAAGTTTGGCTGAGACACCCAAAGGAAGGACATGTAGTTGCAGCAGACTTACCTGTGCAGCAGTTTGGTATAATACCAAAAAGCTTGTGACGAGAGAAATTCCAATTGGGCTGCATGCCTTTGCATGTTGTTGGAACGGTACAGAAACTTATTTCCAGAATCAGTGGAACAGCAAATGCTTAGGAAACCAAAATAAGACCGGCTGAAAAGCAAGTGCTTTGAACCAGTTACATACCAAGAAAAGCTGACCCATGAAACAGTGACATCTTCAAGCTTTTCGCCTGGATGAGCTTTGGTTCAGGGTCACACTCAGTAACATAGAGTACAGTACAGTCAAACCTCATCCACAAGAAGTCCTTCAGACTCTGCTAACTACCTTGTAATAGGAATCTTGTATTATCTGGAATAAAAATGATCAAAGACAAAAGGATTGGGATCTAGAGATGTCCTTGTTATAAGCAGAATCTTGTATTAACAGTGCTGCACAGTTATTAACGGGGATCGAATGTATTTTGGTAGTCATGATGCACAAGTGATATGTCGTGCTTTAACTGCATCCCATTGGTAAATTTGTGATTTGGCAACCATACATAGCCTACCGTGTGTGATGTACGTCACTTCATAGTGTGACACAGGCACTGTATCCTCTTCCACTTAGAACTGTTGTAAAGGTAAAAGGGAATCATGCTTGTGCATATGATATACAGTGTAGCAGCAAATAAACATAGGACGATTTTAGATGACCATTCCTTGAGGAGGTTTCTGTGTCATCTATTCAGTACTTTTTTAAATCGATTTTTCAATTGGTTAAGCAGCATTGATGAGTTGGATGGACAGTACAGGTCACTCCCTAAGGGCTTATTCTCCCGACTGACACTCCAAGAGGCAACAAAACCCTCCAGGATAAGCTGGTGGTACAAAGTGAAGTTGTTTATCCAGGCACCAGTTATCAGCTTTAGTTATCACCTTGTAAGCTCTCTTATTCACCTCTCCATTATAGAATTATGAAGATATCTATAAATTGAATTACGTGATTTATCACAGTGGACTAGATCTTATTCGCGCCTGATGAGATTCGCACATGCAGTTGTTTTATAGCTGTAGGGGATTAAATTGCTGGGCCCATTCATAACTCATCACACATAGTGAACATACCACACAAATGGAAAGCTTGCACATGTATGAGCTGGAATGACAGGGCCAACACTAAAGAGACACATATTTTGTGATTTTAACCCTGTGTAGGTATTCCACCTGTTGTTCCTTCTGCTATTTAGCTACATTCTCCTGAAGGATTTCAAGACGACCCAGTCCCCTTTGGAATTCATTCTCATGATCTGGGTGGTCACTCTCTTGTTTGAAGAGCTCAGAGAAGTAGGTTACTGGCAGCTTGTCGTGAAGCTTTCAGCTTTCTCATGTAATGAATATACATGTGTATGTATTAGCTGAGAGCTATGCTTTTCATCTTGTTAAGCTGGTACTCTGTATTTGCAGTTTGTGTACAAACATTAGGGTATTTGTGAGTAGCAGTGATGGAGCAGTCATTGCTGCGTTGCATTTTATAGTTGGTGCAAGAGGACTGCGATTCGTGGAAAGGTCGCTTCGAAGCCTGGTTGTGGGGCTACTGGAACATTGTGGACTTGGTGGCCTTGGTCATGTTTGCCACTGGGATGGCCCTGAGGTACACACACATGCTGACTGTGGCTCGTATTGTTCTGGCCTTAGACCTCATCGTCTTCTATCTGCGGATCCTACAGTTCTTCTCAGCCAACAAGTTCCTGGGGCCAAAACTGATCATGATTGTTAAAATGGCAAGTGCTTCATGTGTTTCCTAGATTCTGTGCAGAGATCTTCCACTGTCTCTGAACTTCATTTTTGTATCACAGGTGTTCCAAACCGCAAAGGCAAACGCTGCAAGTTAACTTTCCAAGCACAGTGGTTCAACTTTCCAGCACCGTACTTCCACTTTCATATGTGTTTTTTTACTCCAACTCACCACCAATCATAGTCAGAGTGAGAAGCCACATTGCCATAAACATCAGCACAAAATGTTCACGCACCGAGAAACTTCATAGGAAATTCTGTACAAAAACGCTGAAGTACAGTGCTGAACAGGGCATTTACCCCTCCATTTTAGAACACCACATCATAGTCATGGTTATCTACAAACCAAACTCTGTTTGTGTAAGTTGAGATTGGAAATGGAAGTGTACTTCATGGTGTGTGCACGAGAGCAACCTCCTGTTGGTCAGAATGAAGCTTTTAGACATAAACCACCTCCTTTCTATGTATGGTGTTCACAAAAATGTGTTTTCCAGTTAAATGACACATAGAAAAGCACTTTGACAGGTGATTTGTAGAAGTTTTGAGGAAGTATGGTTTGGTTTAACTGAAGTGGCACTGAATGTTTCCAACCTTTAATTCTATTCGGCCTCATGCCCCAATGTCAGGAAGGTAATTTATGGCACAAGAGATTACAAGCTTAGAATTTTCAATTTTGTCTGACCACATAACTGTGTGTAGATGAATAGCCAGTATGCTATTTTTGTGTGTTTTGCTGTGTAGACAATGGACATCGTGACATTCATCTGTATCCTGTTCGTCTTTCTGGTGGCGTATGGTGTAGCCTTTCAGTCCATACTGTACCCAAATGAGCAGAATTCTCTGGACATCGTCAAGGGAGTTCTGTATCAACCGTACTTCCAGCTGTACGGGATGCTCTTCTTGGAAGAGCTGCACAGTAAGATCCATTGATAATCCTACTCACTGATAAGTGTTAGACAAATTCTCTCCTCAAGCACAGTGTAACTCTTTTTTTTGTAAGCACAGTGTAACTTTTTTTAATACCTCACGCTTTACTTCAGGGAATGACTGTGACAGCATTGCTTCCAACATGACAACCCCAACCACGCAGCCTTGCCCCGAAAACTCCTGGTTTGGAACTGTTGTCCTGGCTTTCTATCTCTTCATCAGTAACATCATGTTACTGAATCTACTCATTGCCATGTTCAAGTGAGTATTTATGAATCTTTCAGCTTGCAAATTACCTTTCCTGTTTAATTGTGATGATGTAAGAGATTTTCATCATTTCAAATGTACAAAATAGACCTCTGCCTGCCCATAAACAAACTGATTATGAAATATGATTTTTCAGCTACACCTTCACAACTGTTCAAGACAACACCGATACTTACTGGAAGTTTCAGCGTTTCGAACTTGTTAAGGAGTACCACAGGCGCCCAGTACTAGCACCACCGTTCATTGTCTTTGCTCACGTGTATCTATTAGTGAGGGCCTTTCTCCATCATACATGTACCTTCTACAGTGAGAAACCACGGGGCAGCTCAAATGCAATGAGTGAGTAATGCTGAGTGCTTCGAGATTCAATTTCAGTCCAATTAGTTCCTTTGGTTTAAGATGAACTCCTTATGTAGTTGAAGATGTATTGCGTCACGGTAAAATGAAGAATTCTGAAGTTTAAAAAGAATGGTATATTCAATTTCATTTTCACCTTTAGCCTTCTCTGACCAGCTTAAATATTCCCAGAAATTGTCTGAAAACTTTGGTACCAACAATGAATATATTTATGTGTAGATTTGTGATTGACGGTGGAATTTTTTTTTCATATCTTTTTGATTTACAGGAAAGTATATTCACATTAATGATGAACAGTTGTACACAGAATTGTCTTGTTGGGAAATGGTCAAAGGAAGGGACTTTCTTGTGGAGAAGGAGAAGCAGCATAACAAAGACATTCTGTATCGTATCAAGCAAACTGATGAAAGGTAGGAAGAGTCCCAAAACCTAGTCAAAGTCTCGTATTTGGCACAGATTTTGTCAGGGTAAAAAACTGCTACATGCAGATCAAAGTGTTTGGCCCACAGAAGCGATGGATATGAATGGAGCAAAGTTTTTAGCCACACTTACCGGTAATAGACTACAGCATAGTGAGTCTGCCGTTCCGGTCATCAGCACCTGATACACAGTAGCAAAATATATCGAGCGTTCTGTCCATGTTCTGTGTTTTGGTAATGAACATGTGCTTTCTGCACTTATCACAGACTGGAAGAAGTGAATACAAGCAGCAGAGCATTGGGTGAAGATCTAATGCACAGACTTGACACGTTGCAGAGTGTCCAGATACAGGTTGACAGAAGATTGTCAACAATTGAAAAACAGGTAAAGAGGGAAGAATTCCTTTTTTATGCATTATGTAGTAAGAGTGCTGGCGGACTTTCTGTCTGATCTTTCCATCATGAAGAGTTGCTTCCTCGTGTTGCAAACGTGTCGTATAAATGTCATGTTGAAAAATGCTTCAGTTCATCTTAGCACCTCAAGTTTGCCACTGGTGTAACATGTGTAAGGTCTGTTTCATTTCAATGCAGAATGAAATGGTAATTTTGTTGGTTTGTCGTATAGATGTCTGGACTCGAGCAGTTACTGAAAACTCTGTGCAGCATGCAACTGCAAGCAGGAACTGCATCAAGCCCAACAACTGTGTCTGGCCAGTCAGGGGAGTAGAGCCTGATGCCAGCAGTCACCCCCCCCCTAGTGTGACCATTCATCAAGCCCACCTCAACACTAAAGGATTGCAGGAAGTCAGTCCCAGGCCGTCAACATAGCACATCATCTGGGTACTGTGTCTCCACCTTGACCCAGTGGATTGTTGGCATGTGTTATACAGCCAGATTAAAATATGCACTCCAGTTCCACTACATACGTACTGGTATCAACTATCTACATGTAGACGTATGGACATACCAACTAAACAACCTCTAATTTCTTAATTGACATTCCTTTTATGCAAGTTGGCTCTTGTAGCTGCTCAATTCTCCCTTTGCAGGTGCATGTCCTCACACTTTGGTTTCGAGGGCGCGCTGTGCGTACATACAATTTAAATGTATTTCACATGACTATTTAAAGATAAGAAAGGCTACTCACCATTGTGCTCCTTCACCTGTTGCAAATTCATGAGAGTAGAATTCCTATTCCAGCAAATTATTAAGACATTTTCAGTCCATATTTCATCGTCAGATATGCCATCATTAGCTTACAGGTGGTCGTCACATCTTGAAAGGTCAGAATCTCTCCACTTTTACCAGATCTTTCCTTTAACCTCGACTAGCAAAAGGAAGCAAGATTTATTACCTGTCTGACAAAAAAATAACAATTGCGTAATCTGAACAATCTGAATGCAGTACTCTGCAGTACGTTTTATTAAGTAAGTTTGCCACCTCCACATTTTGCTCTCTTGAAAAGTGTTCTGCAGTACAAGTAGCTCCATGGGGAATACCCAAGCAGACCCCACCCCCTGTGGTCGGCTTTCATCATCACCCTCCCCCCCCAACTTGTACACTGAAATATACACACGTGCTTTACATAGCTCTGTCAAGTACACTCGAGGGCCACAAAGTGTTAAGCACATGTATGGGGCACTACCTATGCAATGATGATTGATGTCTCGCTACGTGGGTGCATACTTATTTATGTGCATGGATTCAACGTACACACATTGTACATGTACATGTGTACAGTAAAATTTCGGGAATGACGCTTTAATGCTGTTCAATTAAATAAATTTGGTGCATCGGTAATCACAATAATATCTGAAATGCTCGAAAGTATAGCTATCAGATAAAATGGTTTAATGTGTGTACTGTAACTTGGCTTCTTTTTTCTTAATTTCAGATGTGTGACACTTAAATTACTTAAATTGTAAGTCAAAATTCTACAGATGGCATTTGGTACTTTAAGTTTACTTGTTATGTCATTTGGCTCAAGCTTAAGCCCTAGCCAAAAAACAACTTCATTGCACTGCATCCTGCATAATCTGTGTCAAGACAGATTTGTTTAATTTACTCTTTCAGAAGTAGCACAGAGGTGCTGGTGCAGCTGCATCTGAACGTGTAGGATGCATTACATTGTATCTATTCAGTGTGGGTTCAATTTCTTCCAGTACCTGTATGTTACTGACATTGCCAGTTTCACTTTTAACCCTAGCTTGTGGGGTGTATGTAAACTCTTATTGAAATAGGATTGTAGACTGCTAGGGTTAATGAATATGAGTCCTGAAATTCTTGAATAGGCTCTTTCTCATTCCATTTTATTTTTGTTTTCACCATACTAAATAATTAAGAAATTTGAGAGTTCAATTTGAATAAAATCTGGGACACTGAGTTATCTGATTGCACATTAACATAATTTGAATTCCCCAGACTGAAGATACTGTTGCAGTACCTCGTAATTCCGGGCAAGCTTTTGCATAGCGTCCACTGTCTCTGGAATGGACTGGTTCCTTTGTGCCCTTTTTATCCATTGAAAACTGTGTTCTGAGGTATGTCTTATGTAACTAAGGAAAAGCTTGCCCTGAATCATGAGGTATAGCAACAGTGTCTTCAGCATGGAGAATTCAAATTATGTTCACATGATTTTAAAGAACTCAGTGTACCAGACTTTATTCAAATTGTACTCACAAAAGGCTTATTAATTTGCATTCAATCATCACAAAGCGTATGATACGTGTTTGCATTAAACTAAATTGATGATTGAAATTTGTACTTCCCATTTTAGTTCATGCATATGTTTGCTTTATGAATTTTCAAATGACTGCAGACTTAAATTTAGTTTATTTTTAGAAATATGAGAATTATATGTACAAAGCATGTGTTATCACGTGATTTTTGATGCAAAATGATTTAAGACTTATATTTTTATATAAAGATTGTTTAAATTGTTTTCTTGTTCCATTACTGAAAACATGAAGTTTGAACATATTATATGCAAATTACAGATGTAATTTACACATGCAAAAGTAATATAATTCACAAAAGAGCATGCAGCCTAAAAGGCAGAGCTGATGAAAATTTATTGTAAAATATGCAGTTAAGTGGATTTTGTCCACAGAAGAATGATAAGTTTGCCTCAGAGTTTGACCTCAGCATGACCCAGGATGCTGTGTAGCCATGTTCACACATTGTGAAAGAGATATTTTGTTAATATTGCCAATTTTTTGTACTTATTCAAAAACACTACATGTACAGGTATACTTGGAAAAATGCGATTTAAATTTTAATGACTAAAACTGATGCAAATTTTGGTGATTTAAACAATAAAACACACAATACCATTTTTTTTCTGCACTGATATGAAGTGCAAAATATGAAATGGTAAGGCAGTTCACTGGGGACGAAAGCTGCCAATCAATCAATCAAGAAGAGCATACTGGCTCCCATTCCTTGTAATCAATCATTCTTTCATTTCTCACTGTAACCTGTGCAAATCAGTAAGGGCTAGAGTCTTATGAGAGCCCAAAGGGCCTGTCAGAAATGTCGGGTTAAAGTCAGTGAATGTGTAGGCCTAAGTTCAAGTACCTCTATTCTTCAACATGTTCAAGAAAGTCCATAAATACTCTCTGGATTTGAAACTGCATTCTGATAATTTCTGTCCACCTATAGATGAAGACTTTAGAAACCTGACTCAAAAATGGAAACAATTCAACTTCAGATCCTTAGTTGGCGCACTATAACCAGAACCACTCAGTACCCACGCATATAAATCATACATGTAACAAATCTGTTGTGAATAAAACACGTGTTCAACTTCTGATGGGACCATATCACTGGATTGTTATCTAAAGTAATAGAAGCAATGCTAAAGACAAAATTAATTATGAATAACGTTACACATGGACTACAGTAACTTTTCGTGATCATACCTTGTACCGTTCAGGGCACACATGCGATATGCGTGAGCCCAAACATGCCGCCAATGCATGGATGATGGAGAATTAATTACATGCATTGTAACACCGGCCCGCGCGGCGGGCTGTGAGAAAGGGCTGGAAGTTATAACCAAACTTGATCAGTTTTATCCTAGCGGCTGCCTGAATGCACGTGTAGTACAGAGGTCGGTGGCTGGAAGCTGCTGCTGCAAAAAAAAAAAAAGTGCATACAAAAACACATAAAATTATGTGTTGGGAATCGAACAAAGATGTAAACTTACCTGAAATGGCTGACAGACTGTAGGGCGCACATCATCGCCACTTATTACTATTGCGAAAAAACGTGCAGTTGGTGCCAAAGAGGCAAACTCCGTTTAGGCCTATTCGCACATATAAAATAATAGCATGAAGTAAGAAGGCTGTGCCTTTGTTTAATGCAAGACTTTAAAAACACTTTTAATTCGTGTCTAATGAACTTCATCTTCTTCTTCACTTGTTTATCAAGGACTCACCGGGTACAAGCAGCGGGCCCGGAGTAGTTATGGGTAGGCTATAATAACCATTTGGCACCTAGCTGGTGCGGTAATGGTAATGTTGTATTCCGAGCCACCTGGAATCTGCACCCCAAATAGGCTAGAATTTCGTGTATTTTATTGTCATTAATGTTCTGTTCTTTAGTGATTTTTTGTATGCTGATGAAGGACACGGTAGAACGCCAATAAGTACATGTATGTCTTTCGCGCACTTTCAGTGAGCAAACTTTGGGTTTTAGCGAGGATTTCAGCAACAGCGCCCTCACTCACCAATAAACGAGTGGTTTTTTTTATTCATCATTAAAGACGTTTCCATCCAAAAACCATAAAGAGGTGCCAACAGTATAAGAGAAATGGAAAGTTGCACAAAAACATCATTCGAACTTTCCAGCACTGATGCGCAGGTATAACTATCACCGTGACGAGGGTGTTTTGCATGCAAGCGCGCCGCCGCACCGCGTGCACACGTACGTACGTGCACACCACCGCCAGCGCCCTCTCTGCTCGAGAAGGCTCCGACCGGCCCAGCCCGCAAGTTAAGGAAAGGCGCGGCGGCTATATGCATTTACTACTACTTGTGGTGACAGTAAATCCTGCGCTGCGTAATTTGTCGCGTCATGAATAAGCCATTCATGCACATTCTTTTCATATTGAAATTCCATTAGTTTCTCATCTGGAAGTTCCTTTCTGCTGTGAACCAAACGGTATTTCGTGGTGGCTGGGGGGCCTGGTCCTGTCGATTGCCAGGTGAGCCTACTTAGGCCAACGTTAGGACGGTAATGTCGCAGAGAAACGGTCATACCGCAAGCAGTCGCGGTGGCGCTGACGGACTGACTAACTCAGCCATCGCAATGGACAACTACGGATCGACAGATGAAACGACCACTTTTGCCAATTCTGAGTACCTGGTGAGTTTGATCGTAGCTTCATTCAATTGTTGGCTTTATCCCGTTCAATTCCCCAGTTAAGCCTAACCCCAAAAGGCATGATGAGGGGGTGTATGGCACATGCACACATTCCCGCAATGGGGCCGGGATTGTAGTCCAAACTCTTGATCAAGGAGTTCACTTCACGCGCCCATACTCGTACACGTAGGGCTTTCGCTTGTAGAAATGTAGACCTGAGCCTGCCTGTGTGTACATGTACACTAGCCCGAGTACATGGCACTTTTGGACCCTACAAATCACTTTTTTTTAATATTTGGACATGGTCTGGCGATATATGGTAGGGTCCAAGCATGGTGCTTTGACCATGGAGGAAGGAGGGGATAAACACATGGCAGTAATGTGTGTGCGCGAGCACGACAAGCTGGTTCAGTTTCCCCTCCCCCATTCCTAGTCATCCCCCACATGGACATCACTTAACACTTCATCTGAGAAAAAGTTTTTCCAAGTGAATGCGTCAATATAAATTTCTGTGCTCCATATAACTTTTTAGGACGTTGTTACTTTCTGATGGCTAGTACATGTACACGTACACGTACATGTACCATTTAAATCATTGCAAAGGGAAAATAGGCCCAGTGATCAGGTGATGTCTGTAATGCATACATGGAACTCTCACTGTTAAAACTTATCTGAAATGGGCGTTTACATTCAAGGAAAAACTACATCCACTTGAGGTTTAACTTTCACTATCATCAAAAAGCACTGCATATTGGATAAAATGTATACTGTCTGTGTGTTTTCGCATCAAACACATTTTGGGGGTCTCAGTCGTGAAATTGTAGCAAAGAGTGAAATCAATCCAGAAGTTAAGATTCACTGAAATAATGTTGCATACTTCCCACAAACCATTTTACATGCACAAAGTTAAAAGAGCCTTAACATGCCACCAAGGTTATGATACGATGCATTGGAATCTGAGATTTACAAATGTACAGTACACAATCTACTAAATAACTTTTTACAGGTAGCCAACTTGGATTTGATTGAAGCATTTACAATGTCAATGATAATCATCTCCTTGCCCTCCAGTGTGTGTTGTGTGTTCAATACGGTCGTTTCTCAGTAGTGTGCCACCGAGAGTTTGCAACGCTTTATTAGCGCATCACAATGCATGAAATGTATCGACCCAATGTGTGTTGGAAAGGGTCTCACATTTCGAGCATTGTGAATGTCCAACCTGTCACCTGTAGGCCCCTATATAGCATTTTTTTCAGAGATGCAGCGACTTCTAAACTTTCCCTGGTTTGCGTATTGTGCTTGCAAAATGTTAGTTTGAAAGGCCACACTTGCACTGTACATTTTAGTTTATTTTTGGGAGATTTCAGTTTTCAGTGAGACATCAGAATTTCAAAAATCAGAAATTGACCAAAATTGAATTTCCTTTCCCATGTGCCCTCGGAAAAAAATAAAGATCTATTGTTCAATTGAGATACTGGTATTTAAAAAAATTGCCCATAACCTGTTAACTCTTTTAAAAACTAGATGTACGTGTAAAAATAGCAAAAGCTATTTAAGCGTCTGTCAAACAGGTGGTCATCAACATATAAATTTGTCAAGTATTTTCCTTTGAACACTTTTTGTTAAATAGGATATTTTGGTTTTGGAAGATGGAGTTTTACCTGTTTACTCTCTAAGAGACTTTGAGAAGGGTAAATTACATGTACATGGAGGAGAAAAAACCAAAAAGTTTAATTTTTGTCTAAACATGGTCAACTATATACATGTGCCCTAGCCCAGGTTGGACGCCAGTCTCCCTAACGCAGTGTAGCCAGGGAGTCCACCTGGGCTACCTACCACAAAACCACTGTACCTGGGATAAAGCAAAGCAGTTTGTACAGTAAGTGACTTTAGTGGCCAAATAATGTCCACCAGAAAATTCGGGATGAATTTGTATTACCAAAAAAATTACAAATATTAGAAATCCTGTGTGTTTTTGGAGGGAAAGGGAATAATTAAAAAAACATATGTAACATGCACTTGTATTGGTATGGTGCATATACACATACATGTACATGTACATCCATGCACTGCATAAATTTAATAACATATTGTACTTTACATGTGTATCTAGTGCAAGTGTTTGTTGATTGAAAGGATCGGTTATTGGCATTCGTGAACAAAATTGTACTGTCTATTGGGCCAATTTTCTATGCTCGAGAGAACTTGTAAGCATATGGCAGTATTGGCTTTCATTTTACATGTACATGTAGGCCTTCTGGATGAGTGGTTTTGTATATTAAAGTCAGTGCACATGTACATGTAGGCCTGGTTGTTATATTGGTTAACAATAATTAACGCATTCACAGAGGGTTGTATCTGACATACTGTACATGTATGTACTATGAACCTACTGTTAATCATGTGCGTTGTAAATATTTCAGTAGAGATTAGTGATGTTCATACATGATACGTAAAAATGGGTACAAATTAAAATAATAATGAAGTTTCAGTAGGTTTAAGGATCTTCCTTAAAATGCTACTGGCAGATTGTAGGGCTACATTTACATCTGTGTTCTTACTTGGATAAACAAGCCAAAACAAAAGTACATGTACAATTATCATTTTCATGAATATAATACCAGTACATGTGTATTAGGCATGACATGTAACCGTACTCACAGGTACGCATGTAGGTACCTCCTTACGTACATATATTTGCACCAATGAATAAGTATTAGCCTATGTGCGCTAACCTTGCATACGTACATGTATCTACAGTAGTGTGGACTTGTGAACAAAAGATGTCCACACGATGCAGGAAGGGACTTACATGTACATGTATGTACGTTCTGCGGACCTACCCGTGTCCACAGGACATTTCCCCTTCTCTGAAAAAGAAGTTAAGAGACAATTTGGGGTTAGGGTCATCCATCATGAAAGGAAGAGGAACAGTCAAGGACAACTTTTTAACAAAAATCCAGTTGAAAATTGTGTTCCTAGTTTAAGAAAAATGAGTATTTTCATCACATTTCCTGAACTGCACGAAAACAAAGGAATATCCACACCAGGCACCTGTACGTGAATGTAACATAAGTAGGGGTGTAGGCGTGGCATACATGTACATACGTGCAGTGTGGACCTCGATCTGCACAAAAGAAGTCCACATAATGTTGGGTGCGATGGTGTTGTAGGGACTCGCACACGTACACACAATGTTTTCCCCTGTCTGAAAAAATGAAGAGGAACAGTCCAGGAGATCATCATAAAAAAATCCAGCTCGAAGGAATTATTCTACACTGTAGTTGGGGAAAAAGGAACATATTCCACAAGATTCCTTAATTAACCCTAACCCCCAAGGCTCCTGCACTAGAAAGCATACTGAACCTCACAAAATCCAACATGTACTTGTCTGTGTACTTGTACATGTACATGCAGGTTAGTGTACCAAATCTGATAAACTCCAACAGAATGAG
>NW_019091445.1:465839-499577 GCF_001949145.1 Acanthaster planci
CCTCAGGTACAGTACCAAACCTGCCGAAACCTCACAAAACCTGCTGTTGGAGTATGGCAGGTTTTGGGCAGATAGGGTTTTTAAAATGCTGACAAGTACACATTTTGTACTGGTATGCTAAACAGGGGTCATTGGTTTGGGGTGTGTGCTCACTGCCTAAACTGATGAACTTAATTCTGAAAATTATGTCATATGTCCATGTTCCTCTTTTGTGTGTACCATTTAGAATTCCACGTACATGTACATACATGTATATGTACCTGTACATTGTACTTTGTTGACATGTTTCAGTGTGCTGCCTGTTAACTCATATGAAGTAATGAATAGGCCTATACTGTACTTTGTACGTGGGTCTGCTTAATAAATCAATACAACCTTGCCGTGTACATATTGAACTGATACATGTACATGTACAGTACTCAAACAAATTTCATGACCCCTTTTTTCCTAACTTGTAATCTTTTTCCAAGCAATGAGTGCTGTGGAGTTCTTTCAGCTTTTTGTTTGTCTGGTGTTCTCATTGGAATAGAAAATTTAAAAAGTGTTTCAAAACATCAAATGCACATTTTCAGTAGTAAAATATTAAAATATCTCATGTACAGTTTTTGTACATGTGAAAATAAGTACACTCAACATAAAAAAAATGGTCCTTAACGTTTTTTTGAGTAGTGTACAATGTATATGCCTACATGTATGTGTGTACATGTGCATCCCTGTAACTGTGTGCAGGCTATCAGGCTATTGGTAAATTATACAACAGTACATGTACAGTAGTACATCATTACATGCATGACACGCACCATACCCTGTATGCATAATTATTGTATAACATATACATGTACAATAGCCCCATTGTAATACATGTACCTGTACACCTGTGCACTATTTGATCTGTTCACTGAGTTACTGTAGTCTGGTAGTATACATGTACATGTGCATGCACATCTACAGTAGTGCCAATTGTGTAAATGTTCCCGTCAATGCATTACAGTAGTGAACACTTGTACATACATGTACACGTAGTAATCTTAAGGTGGGTAGCCGTGTTAGTCCATCCAAAACCGTATTGAGAGTTTAAGTAGCATTTAAAGACTAGCTGAGTGGATAAATCACGTAAGCTTTCATAGTAACAACCACTTCATCAGATGTGGTGAAATAACACATCATCAGCACAGAAATATAACATACAGTGTGCAAGTACTGAAGTAGTAGATTTGACCTGGAACAGTTTTTGTGTATTTCAGGATGGTGATGAAGACGAAGGAGTGCCCGTTGAGTTCAGTGTTCGCAAAGCCAACGATGATCCTGGCACATACTTCAATGATGGCAAGAGAAAAATTGGTAGGAATTACTAGTATGAACTAAACGTTTAATGTACTAGATATCATCTTTGGTGCTTTTATGTTGTTATTCTTAATACTAACCCCCTAGGGTGTATGTAAAATCATATTGAAATCGGGGGATTGTTTTAATAGATATGATAGATAGAGCTTGAAAGTTGACCCCTGATGGCGTGCTTCCGGATCCCTTGGATTGGAAAAATAACGTGTAAAGATTTCAAAATTTGTAATGTTTCTCTTTCAGTTACTTCTTAAGACTCGATCTACTCGTGAAAAGGCCTTGTGTAAAATACTGTAAAATACCGAAAAATAACGTGTAAAGATTTCAAAATTTGTAATGTTTCTCTTTCAGTTACTTCTTAAGACTCGATCTACTCGTGAAAAGGCCTTGTGTAAAATACTTGCGAGCATATCAGCTTATGGAAACGGAAAAACTACCTGATCTTAAAGAGAGATATCCTGCCAAAAATTGACCTATATGCATCCCTTCTGAAAATTGAAAATACATGAAGAACAGTGAAATTCGGTGGTTATCCAGATAACCGATCGAGTATCCAATATTCAAATTGCCAAACAGCAATTCAGACCAAGAATAAACACTTTTCTTGTGCATTCCTATGTAACAGATGATTTTTTTGCAACTGTGCATGTACATACATACATGTACATATGTATTTTATCTGAAGGATCTTTCATCCTACCTGAATGAAGCAGGTTTTAAATTTGCATATTTTGTGAGAAACGAGAATCCAAGTGATTGCAAATGCCCCCACCAAAACAAAAGGCGACGCTTTTGGGAAAAGGGAAGTGGGTAGGAATAAGGAAAGTACACGTATTTATATATAAATATATATTTTTTTGCATTTGGCAGAAAATGCTTAAAATAAAAAAATTGCTTTTTCACCAATTTCAGTCAGTGACCATGCCATGATCTATCTCTGTAGTTATGCCTGGTAACCTGAATCTGGTAGATCAAATACATGTACATGCACATTATGTGCTAGTACTCCTAGTTGACAAAGGTGTAATTAACAAAGTTGGTCCCCGACTCAGACTCTGGTTTAATTGATCCATTTTCTGTGGTACCGGTATGTGGAATACCGCTGAACCTTGAAAAGTCTTTAACTTTACCTGTTTGGGTGTTTTCCATTCGAAGATTTCGTGATAGTTCTCGAGGAGGAGAAGCTGTCGGAGAAGCAGAAACAGAAGAAGGCGAGAGAAGAGCAGGAGCGTATAGAGAAGAACCTGCCCCCTGAGGAAGATGAGTCAGTCCAGCAGGAGGCATGGCGCAAGAAGTTCCTGGACAACCTGAGAAGGTGGGTGAAGAAGGGAAATTGTGACGTACAGCTGTGCTGATCAGTTAATCAACTCAGATATTTGATTGTTTATCCAATAGTCAGATATTTATTCTCCAACTCGAATGAAAATCAGATGGAGTAAAAAGTGGTGAAATGAAGAAGGGGAACCTTCAATTATTTGGCTACAACATGACATTCCAAAAGCATACATTTCATGATGTGATGAGTGATCTTAAAGGCAGCTACATGTAAATGCATGTACCTGTCCAAGAATTGCAACAAGGCCAAAAGTTTGTCCATTTTACTTGTTAGAAACATGAATGTGCGCAGTTTGTTTTTGCTTTGTTGGAATTTGGTACATTTTTATGAATAGTCAATAATTAGTTCAAAGGCTTAAATATAAATATTCAATTATTCAAGTTAACTCAGCCCTAATGTGATCCTGGCTTAAGGCCTGATTCAGATGTTGTTAGAAAAAGGGATTTTTTTTCTCAAGGTCATACATGTGAATTTTGATTGTCAGTGCTATTCCCTGGCATGCCATGCAGTGTATCATTTCTCCCAAGTTGAACGAAAAGGCCCCTCTCCCAACCATCCAGACTGATTTTAATTCTCCGCAGGTATGGCCTGGAGATTGAGCTGGACGTGGCTGAAAGCGACAAGAAGACGATAACATACTACAAGCTTCACGCACCGTGGAGCGTGCTGGAATTCTTTGCCGAAGAGCTGAATTTCAGGGCTCCGTTACAGGTACACATTACCATATGTCACTGGGCAGACTGTACGGCAGGAAGATGTAGAGGAGTATCATCAGCTAATGTAGGGAGAGTTTGCGGCACATGTAACATGTACTTCTCCGATGTGCATATTTGCGCATGGCTCCCGTCATGGGTACACCACTTTGAACGTCGCGGGGGAGAAAAATGGTGACTATTAATCACCAGCACGTTTACGGTTTAACCTTTGCAAGATATACTCTGCTTATGTTACAGATCAGGTAACAGTTTTTGTACCGTTTTCAAAATAGTTGTTTTTGCTTTTTATTTTGATATGCAATTTTTTACCGTAAGTTATGAACTTCATTCATACATATGCATCAAAAACTTCCAGTTCTATATGCAACATTTACTCGTTAAACTTTTTTTTCCTCTTAAGTCAGGCATTATCTGACTGTTCTGAATGGCTTAAATACAAGATCCATTGACAAAAGAACAGTAGATCTTGTTTTCAATTTCATTTGTTCCTTCAGTGGTATCCTTGTAACACAAAGTGGACCCATGATTGGAGCCGTACATAGTACATGTAGTGGTTTGTGTTTCTTTACATTGTAATTGATGACCACAGTTAATGTATTTTAGTTTTTATTCATGGTGTCAGTATGCACCTGTACATATGAAGCGGTGTGTGATTAGGAGATTAGGGCTTTATCAAGTCTACATGAATGTCTGTGCTCATATAATATCTAGAACTTTGAAAAGTTCTGTGAACATACATGAACCCATTGTGCACTTTCATTCTGAACACTTCAACCTAATGGCATTGGTGATATCTTGCACAAAGCCTATGCCGAATACAGTTTTTTTTTCCTTCCGAAATGTTTACTGTTAACGGTGGGAGGGGGACTTCATTCACGTTCTTTTTTCAAGGTGAATCTGATAAGTTCTTGTGGTAAATCAAAATCCTAATTGCAAAACCCTTAAATGCTCCAGCATTCAAATACATGTACATGAACATTTCAGTCATGTCAGTCTTAACATTTCACTTAACAAGTAAAGTGCACAGAGCTTTATCCGGATGAGGCGGTTTGAAAAAAGCCTCAAGCGCAAAGCCTTATACAGGTATTTTTCAGGGCTCGGACATTGGGAGTGTTTTCTAAATTCACAAGCTGACCTTTTGAAACATATATACCCTACACTCAAACACTGAACAGTGACAACAGAGACATTGGTGTATGCTGGATAGCCTGGAAGATTCAGCGCCTTTGGGGGGAAGAAAGAGCAAAACCTTTGCAATGTATTATATCTATAAACCTTTTGTGGCCTCTCTGAGGGATGAGGCTATATTTGGCACCGTTTGCACACTTTTGGAAGTTAAGGAAACAAAACAGGAAAACACTTGTAAATACCCTCCTATTATCACTTGAGAAAAACATTTTGCTCCCTTTGTGGGGAGGGGGGTTGTCCAAGGCCCCCATTGGCCCCCACCCCCCTGAATCCGCTTTTGAGGTCGGAAAGTGCAGATGCACCTCCAGTCAGTTGTTTAACTCAAAAACGTTGATGGAAAGCCTTTCATTGAAAGGTGACAAAGCCTTTCATTGAAAAGTGACAAAGCCTTTCATTGAAAGGTGACAAAGCCTTTCGTCGAAAGGTGACACTACGGTACCAGTAGATATCTTTCTTTTTTATACTGTACAGACTTTGCACAAGGACCGGACATGTACTTCTGGAATGATCTTTGTACATTAAATCCCGTATACATTTATGATCGATAGCACATGTATGTAGTTCTATACTGCATGCATGGAAGTACCAGCATATTGCGTTGTGTGTCTATTTTTTATGTTGTGTTTTATTCCTTTTTCTCACCGTGCATGATTGGACATCCCTGCTGGAAATAAACAAGATGTTGCTGTTATTTGCCTGATCATGTTTTCAGACTGTGTTACTAAAAGGAAAGTTTTTTTTGCAGTTTACATGTATATTTAAAGATGTTTGTAACTGTTGTGAAGTAGAGGTTGGAGAGGTCTAGAGAAAAGATGGAAGATACTGAAACCTGTCGGATTTAGAGTTTTGTTTTGCTCATTTGGACTTAGGGGGGATGGGATTGAGAAGGTTAGGGATGGAAAAACATGTGAGCATGGTCAGGAATGCAAATGATTGTGTTGGTGGTGAACGTGTTGCATACATGATTAAAATGGCCGTAACCAAGTACCTTAAGTCAGAGTTATGGCACTCAAATCACCGTTCTTATCCCCCCTCGAACCAGATCTACTCAGGAACAGCGAGTGATTTACCTGGAGCTGATGTAAGAACATTACCTGACCCACTTTGTATGTTAGAGTAGATGGGTTCTGGACTCTGGAGACACTGAAGAGAGGCACTGTCTGTCTGTTGGGAATGTCGGCATCCTGTGTTGGACATGTTTGTCAATAAAGAATCTGTGAAGGGAATATTCCAAGGAGAGGTGGCTGTGGGTTAACTGTAGGCCTGCTTTCTTTTCTTCCCGCCATTCCTAAGTATTTCCAAAATACGTATGCATTGGTACATACCTGGTGTGATCCTGTGAGCAAAAGGTGGCAACATAATGCACTTTGCGTGGACTAGATATATTTTTACCGTACTGTACCTGTTACTCCTTTGGAAAACAGTTTCAGAAGCCTTATTGGGTGAGGGTTATTCATAGCAAAAGGAAGAGGAGCGGTCATAGAAACCCTCAACAAAATCCAACTAAAAAAGAATGTTCACAATGCAATAAAACTGAGTATTCTCACTGTAACCCCATGCCAAACTGCCATGACTGAATGTGTAGCTGCACTTGATGTTTGCAAAGTGCAGAATAAAGTTTCTGAAACCCCATAACATGTACCTCATCAGATAAAATTGATCAGGTGAACATGCGCAAATTTCTGAAATCGTCAACGTAAATTTCTGATCATGGACAACTTTTTCCTTGACAGTGCCTCATCACTTTGCAACACTGCCCTAGAACCTTTAAAATGCCTCTAAACAGGTCTTCCAAAAATGGGGAAACCTTGTGTGGACCCAGCTTAGTCCACACAAGATTCCCACAAAGCCGCATTCCGTTGTACATAGACCTCTTTTTGTTCACTGGTCCACACTAGGTACATGTACGTACCGTGAGGTTTGTATGTTCGTCTTTCATTCTGCTCTTCTCTGCCTGTAACAGATATCAATACAGAGTGTTGGTAATTCCAGAAATTAGGGGTCCAAAAGTGTGACATTTTTTGGTGTCCCTGTTACATCTGACCTTTGTTATTTGACGTGGAAATATCACCGGAACTGATTTCAAACTATTACTATTTGTTTGGCAGGCAATTTGCATTAATTCATCACTCTTGAAAATTAGAAAATGTTTTCTGAACTTACAAAATCATATGTCAGATGTAACAGGGACACAAAAAAAATGGACCCTTAATAAACCATGTGGTGCTCTCAACTGAGATGATTTTTAAACAACTTGCATGCCTTATATCCCAGATGTTGCTGGTACGGTACATGTGTCCGGCATTCAGAATGACTGTAGACACACTATGGTACCTTTACTGACTTTGTGTAATTAACATCTGCCGCAATATTTGAAGGGCATTGGGAAGTGTTCATGAACACTGTATGCATGTTTATAAATTATGCATGGTTGATGTTTCCTTTTGACGGACATGGTGAGTTGCTGGTCACAGCTCACACTGTACAGTGTATAATACATGTACTGTACAACTATTCACCTATATGTTTTTAAAGAGCCTATGGGTTTCGGAACTGGTGTTCTCCTACCCAGTTTCCCTATACACGCATTAAGTTCCGCACTCACTTGTTCCTGGCTAGTTTTAATACATGTTTAGTACCGATATGTACATGTACAGTACATATACATGTAGATGAAATTGCCAGCACATGTACTATGCACATGTATACATGTACACTACATGTACATCACATGTACCATACGTTTGCATGTTCACATTATTTGTACCATATGTGTACTTTGAATACCCATGCATACCTGGTACATACATGTACATGTATAGGTATTTCAGCAGTAGGTGTGTACAAGCTGGAAGGTTTTCAGAAGTCTCCATGCTGCCTTGAAAGAATGGTGTGTGGAGGTTGATACCTGTTGTGCATGTACACGTGCATGTATAGGTCAAAGGTGAAAACAGTAAAAGGTCAGGGTCATTGGTTTTAAAATGCCCCCAGCTGAAACACACACACACGTACATGTCATAAGAATAATAATTTATTCAGTTCTTATGAAGCGCATATTACGGAATGTCTCTATGTGCTTAATATCATTATCCCTGCACATTGGGCTGGCATCATCTGAACATTCCTGAAACCATCTGAACTCCCGGGGGGGGGGGGGGTATACTAGCCCAATGCTGCCATTTTGGCACAAATGCCTAAACATAACCGTGTCTGCCCTCACAGGTAGCCATTTACTCCTGGGTGGAGAGAGGCACATAGGGGTAAAGTAACTTGCCCAAGATTGCAACATGCTGCCACCAGCTGGATTCGAACCCCTGACCCTATGATCAGAAGCTACAAACCCTTTATAACCACTAGGCCACATGTACATATACATGTACTTGTCTCCAACTTTCATGCAATAGTGTTAATTATACCAAGAGGCACATGGTCACATGATGAAAACTTAAGTGACAGCTGTTATTGAACCCGGAGCTTGGGAAGTTCCCAGCTCGAAAGGTCTTTAACTTAAGTAACTGTAGACCCAAGGTACTTAGGATATTTGTGCTTGTGTTGCGAATACGGTACTTTAAATTGAACACCTGTTTGGATATTGGAATTGTCCAGTTATTGATTTTACTTGAGAGACTTGTGAGGGGCCTCATCCCGGGGCACCTGCGTGTACATTTAATCAGGCCTCTATGACAAGACGAGTGGTGGGTCCTCAACGGCTGGCCTGTTTAGGGCAGCTACAAATGTGAGTGTAGATATTGGGCCTCATGTGGAGACCTGTGGAGCAGGCTCCATTTACTAACTGTAGAAGGTTTCATCAGTAGCCTCAAGCATTCAAACGTAGGCTTGTGTGGTGCAGGTGCATGTGGGGAGGGGGAGGCATGTAATCTTCTGTGGCTTATTTGCACTGGTAAGTGGTAATGGTAAGTGTCAGGCTAGCCTTGCGGACTGGCCTCCGAGTAGACCACGAGAGATAAGTCTTACTTGTGGGCCTCAGGCTGCAGTTGAAACCTTTGACAGAGTGAAAATGATTCTGACAGTGTATTTGCAAGACTCCTGATCAGATGCACCTTTAAAAAAACGAGGCCATGGTCCTCGAGGTACTGTGTGTCACCAGTTTTTCACTGCCTCCAACTGTGTTGAACCCTCTGCCGGCAGGCCCACACCAATCCCAGCTCCAACTGGTCGGCACGAATGCTGAAGAAGGTGCACATTCCCAACATCATGCAGAACAACGTACCCAACAAGCCGCTGGACTTCTTCACTTGTACCTTCAAGAGGTCCAAGTTGCACAAGTATGAAAGAACTGCTTTGAATACGGGCGTTTCACAATGGTCCGCCACCAAGAGTTTGCAACGCATTGGCCAATCACAACGTGCGAAGTCTGTCAACCCAGTGCGCTTTTGGAAAGGGTTGACAAATTTCGCACGTTGTGATTGGCCAACGCGTTGGAAACTTGTGGAGGTGCACTATTGTGAATCGCCTGTATTGAAAGACCCCTGCAGACCCAAAACACAGTGGGTTTTTTTTTTCAGGTTGTCATTGTGACTTGATATGTACAATGTACATTTCAGTACATGTACATGTAGGTGTTATGGGAAACAAACCAATCTGCAACATCTGGTTGGAGATGAGCCTGTCACAAGTCCTGTGACAAGGTCAGGCACATGGATGAAAACCACTTGTAACAAAAGGGGACCATTGTCATTAACTTGTGTTCTTGACTTGTGACTCGATGGATTGAGATGGTCTTGTGATGGTCTTGCAGTGACTTGTGATGGGCTTGTCCGTGGCACTGCAGATCTATCAAACTATTCTGTGTTTGACCATTCTTTATTGAATTACAGGGACAACATATACAAACGTATATGTCCTAGGCCACAAAGCAGCAGTTCATTTGAGAGCAGCTTTGATGGGTAACTGGTGACCTCTACATGTGCCTTAAACATTATAGGTTCTTGGGCAGTGAGAACAAGGAAACATTCTTCTCTAACACGGAGCGCACCCGTGTGGTGAATGAGATCCTCCAGAGCTGCACCTACGGCAAGCGGCGTCGGGCCGAGATTGGCATCGACCGGCTGCTGGAGGAGGATGTCTTTCAGGCTGCCTACCCACTCCACGACGTAAGCACTCCATGCCAGAAGTTAGCTTCGCCCAGTGTGCTCAAACGGATTTTCTGAGAGTTTGAAAACTTGATCAGGGCTTCCCAAAGCAAGCTGTTAAATTCATATCTTTTGATCATGTTAACCCTAACCCCTAGGGTAGACCTGCCAACACCAGCCATACTCCTTCCGGAGGTTAGACTTTACCACACAATAGATCAAATTTTTGAATGAACCAAAGGCTCATTTAAATACCTTTGGATATATTCTATGGTAATGCCTGACCTGAGGAAGGAGTGCAGCCAGGTTAGCAGGTCTGCCCTAGAGTGTATGCAAAATCATATTAAAATCAAAGGACTTCGGACTGTTCAGATAGTCTCCTCCTTGCAGTGATCAGATACAGTTTACATCAAGTAGATTTTCTACCATGTCAATCCCATTCCTAAACAATATCTTTTGGTCATTGTTCTCGTGTAATGAATCCTTTCAAACAAAGTCTTAAACATCACATTTTCAATGACAGGGTGGCACAGGCCCTAAAGTAACTCACTCACTTTTGCAGTTTCAGTGGCATCTTCCCTGTGCCACAAAATTCCAACTCTGCAAATGGCATGTGTTTTGATAGTACAGGTATTTTTAAAGAGTTGGATGTCATGTGGACAGCAGTCCACCACATATCTCACTTCCCCACTTGTATCTTGGAGGGAAAAATGGCAGTGTTCTTCAGTTGTGTATGTATCCAAATGCAGACGTTATTTGGGCTTGATTTCCAGGGCACGGAGGAGTTGCCGAAAGGCAACTTGGTGAGCGACGAAGACTTGAACAAGCGGCAGATTCTGTATAAATACTGGGCTCGCTGGGGCTGCTGGTATAAGTACCAGCCATTGGACCACATCAGGGAGTACTTTGGAGAGAAGATTGGGATATACTTCGCCTGGCTTGGTAAGTGTGTCAGTTCACCTGTAAACTTTTCTTGCCAGGCCATGCTTTAATGTTATGCTTGTTCACAATGTCTGCCTAAATTCTTAAGTTTGTTCACCCATCTTTAAGCCAAACTCCCTTGGATGCAACCTGAATTTTGCTTTCAAAATCTTCCAACTGCCCTTGTGTGAAGTTCAGACACAGCTGCAATCTTCCAAAATCTATTTTTGCCATAAAACCTCCATTCCCCAGAAGCTTCCAAAAACCACTCAGAGGATTTTGGAGGATTTGGCTTGGTCACGGTCGATATGAATTTGTGCTTTTCTAGTTCTTGGGGTCATTTACCCATATACTAGACTTCATTTATTCAGGTGATTTTGTCTGTTTCTTGTAGATATTATTCTACCGGTACTTTTCAAAACCACTTGTAAATAAATGTGCCTTGGCTACCGTCAGATTTCTGATTTTTGTTTTTTTTAAGAAATGTTAGTTTGCCTCTCAGAAAGATTCTGCTAGGATCAAAACGGCAGACTCTCACAGTTTTTAGATTTTGCAAAGAAAAAAAAGGAAAAAAATTAGATAATTAGCCAAGAAGCAATATAGAAGGAATATGTGAAAGTACAGCCTAAAACAATTGAACACTTTGCTTTCTACACCAGGTTTCTACACGGGCTGGCTCTTACCTTCTTCTGTGGTCGGCGTGCTGGTCTTCCTGTATGGAATGATCACTGTGAACTTCAATGTTCCTGCGTAAGTGTAGTTTGTGTCATGTTGTAATATTCAGAAACCTTGCCTTTTATAAACTGTGTCTAGATCTGAAGGACACTCTAAACTCCTTTTGAACTTTGGTTAATTTGAACAAAAGCCAGTTCAAGAGTTCCGTTGTCATTTTTCATCGTTCTTTAATGATGCACTTTTGATTGAATCTTTGTGATGTGATAGAGCCGCCAGGAATGTACGGCTGTACAGTAAAGTTGACACGCTATGTAGAGTCGTTTAGAGTAAGTACGGGCATTAATCCATGCTTTTCAGGCGTGAGCTGTGTGACAGTGGCGGTGAATTCAAGATGTGCCCGTTGTGCGACGAAGAAATTGGCTGCACCTTCTGGAACTTGTCGGATACGTGCATGCAAGCAGAGGTATCAAATGAATACTCTGAAATGTTTACTGTGCCTTTCCTTTTTATAGAGACGTTGCTGTTTTGTTTGGCCAGCACATGTGTTTATACAGGTGCAGACCTGTACACATGTGTAGTCTGGGAGATGGCAAAATTCATGTGAGAATAACTTGCGATACAAAATGAGCCTTGTTTTGGAAATAATAATTTCCAAATGAAACTTCCCGAGAGGACAGTTTTATGTGTGTTGAGTTCCATGATGTAAAGAATAGCAGTAAATGCTTCCTATTTCCCTACCTACCCTATTGTACAGTGCTTTGAATCATTTGTTCTTGAATGAATCACCTGTTCTTGTCAAATGTTTAAACGAACAAACTGACCAGTGTTGATGACGACTCACAGAGCTTGTCGTTCCACTTTAATGCGAGATGGCAAAGGTGAGGTATAAAACGCCTCTATGAGGTAAACGCATCTTGGCCCCATTGAATTGCAAATAGCACTCTATTAAATTGCTAGAGCACGAACTCGCTGTGCAAAGTGAAGCCAGCTGGGTGCATCTATGTTTATGCGTAAACCCTTCGAAAACTTGAAACTTTGTGTAAGTTTTGTAGGACCATTTGCATATTTGCGTCTGCATTCTAAAAGAAACATCAAAAGCCGATACACCAAAAGCCTAAATTCACAACAAGCAGTAAATGAGCATTACGTTTTGCTCAATGTAAGCAATCCAAATTGCTGCTTTTTTTAATGAATGCCTGAGACTGTTGACAGAACACTTGCATGTTATTTGCATATGTCGATTTGGGCATGTTGCATTTAGAATACATCACTCGAAATTTTGTCCATATTTTTTTCAATACGTTCGGTAAAATGGCTCATGAATTCAGAACGTCTGGGCTCCGGACGGTGCCAAGGCTTCGTCATGCAAAAAGTGAAGAAGTTAGCTCTCAAGTTAATATGGCTCTGTGATTGCATGTGCCTCCTGATGGCCGCGCTTCAGCTGTCATGCCCTTTGTCTATTGCCTTTTCAGGTTGCCTATCTCTTTGATCATCCAGGGACCCTTTTCTTCGCCATCTTCATGTCGTTCTGGGGTGAGTACATGTATACCCTGGATGGATGTCCTCCCAGAAGCAGACGTTCACACTTTATATGTTCAGGTCCTCAGACTCTGTAGAAAGGGAGCTTTAACAGAAGTGACTGGCTCTAGCAAAATGAGTTATAAGTCGCCAGGTTCAGGTTATGAGTTTTTGATATGGCTGGATCGTGTACATCAAAAGCTACATTTTGATATATGAATGACCCCTGTAGTGCACTGCGTTCTGGAGATATAGACATTTGTATGTCCACATTTTCGGATTCTATGAAAGCATTTTTCGAGAAAAAGCTCATAAAGTGTAGTGCTTGGAAACACAATGCTTTATAGGATTTCCTATTAAATGATCAATTTTTCATCTCTATTCATCAATATCCATTTTTGTAGTCACAATTTCTGAAATATGAACATTATAGAAAGTATTAAAGGAAAAAACACATAGCCACATTTTTTAAAGAAATTATGCCCTCTGTAAATAGAACAGACCATTACATGTTTTGGCATTGCGCGACTTATTACCCTTTTTTGTAGAGCGGATCACAAATAGCTTGGTTATTTTTCCCTGAATTCTTGGGGAGGTGCGTGTCTTTTGGCAGTGAAGGTCTCAGATTTGTTTTTTTGTTGGTGGAGAGGATGAGTTGTTGGATTGGGCAAAGGGAGTGGCTGTTAACATTCTCTTGTTGGTTCTTGTTTATAGCCGTGTCTTTCCTGGAGTACTGGAAGCGTAAGCAGGCTAGTCTCGCCCACCATTGGGATGTCATGGACTTTGAAGAGGAAGAGGTAAGGCTTTGGCCAAATTTATGCCACTACAGATGGAAATGATGCACAAGTCTATAGGGAATACATGAAGCTGCTGGCTAGCAGCTCCCATTGGCATGTGTGTGGCTTCCAGCCGTAGCCTATAAATTTCAATCAGGCTTTAGTAGCTCAAGCTACAAGTACTTTCTAGTGGCATCACATTGTGCCCATGCACGGCGTTGATAAAAATCAGAATATCTCCTCAAAGTTAGCAGCACCATATGTCAAAGGCAACAGGGAAGTTGGGCTTTACCTGCTGCTGAGGGTTGCAGGGAGTTACATGTACCTAGAACCCTACTCGTTCTGTTCTATCCATCTCAGGAGAGGCCACGGCCAGAGTTTGCCGCCAAGGCCCCCATGATGGAGAAGAACCCGATCACGGGCATCATGGAGCCCTACTTCCCTGAGGATTTGCGGAAGAAGAGATGGTTGACTGGGGTTGGCATCCTGTGTGGAATGGTAGGTACATTGCTGAAGTGGCAGGACATTTCCTTCAAAAAGAATGTGCGTCAAAATATTTTTGAAAACATCAAAATCAGAAAGTGAATTTCGGCCATTTCTCATAGTGCAGATACTCCTAGTCGTTTGCCTAAATCCCGAGGCGTTGCATTCAGTTTCCATCGCGGCTCTGTGTGACTGTCATTATGAAAGGATTACTGGCTGGACTTATGGAGAGACTTGTGAAATGTGATAGACTCCACTGCAACTCTGCCCCGAATTGTTTTGCTAGTAAACCTACCTAATCTTTGTCACTGGAATAAATGGGTCAAAAGTCCCATGCGCCTTCAGCTCACAATGCAGGGTCTATACCAAAAGCTGCCTGAGGTGCTAAAGCCCATTTTTTCCTTGGTACTTTCCCGGTGAGGAAGAACTTAAATTTTTTTTTTCATTCATAAGTATTGATCAGTTGCTTTGTGATTTGATTAGGTGGTCCTGGTGCTGATCTTCATGGTTGGTGTGATCATGTACCGCGTCCTGATCGACATACCGCTGTCCCAGAATGCACTGCTGAGGAACGAGTCGCAGAGCATCGCCAGCATGTCCAGCGCCGTTGTCAACCTGATTCTGATCATGGTCCTGGGTCAGGTCTATCAGACTTTGGCCGGAATCCTGAATGACTGGGGTGTGTATATATACACAACCTCTTTCACACTCTTTCAACTTTGTTAAATCCTGAGAACCCCAGTGTTGTAGTACAAAGCAAGAGCAGTTGTGTCATAGTACAGAGCAGGATTTCTGTTGCATTTGCCAGTAGTCAAGCCACAATCACTGCCTGAATCAAGATGCTAGCATGTTTGGAGATCGGTAACAACATGCTCTTACTCGGTAGAACACCGCTCTAGCTTTCTGAAAGTCACAGGTTCGAATCCTCATTTCAAATTTCGTATACATGTTTGCAATCTGTGGTCCTATTGTGCAATCCCCCCAAAATATTGACAAATGGGAGGACAGTTCAACCATCACAGAGCTGAAGAGCTCAGTTTGTAGAGCATCAGTGTGGCGTTCCAGAGATGGCAGGTTCAAATCCCACTTCATTCAATGCCCTGTACTCGTATCTATGAAGTATTGAATATTTTTTCACAACAGAGATGCACCGTACCCAGACGGAGCACGAGGACAACCTGACCTTCAAGGTCTTCATCTTCCAATTCATGAACTTTTTCTCGTCCATCTTCTACATTGCCTTCTTCAAGGGGAAGTAAGTCCCATTGCTCATTTTACATGTACAGGTATATCATACCAATTTGTGTCTCAGAGTTTGCTCCACTGTGCAATCAAAGGGAGCATGATATGCGTCCAGTTCTTCCAACTTTAATGTATTTCCAAGGCTTACAGTTATGTTTTCTTTCTCTCATATCAACAACACGGTCATTTGTTGAACTTGTAGTGGCCCATAAAGCAGGCCCGTGCATTGATTCAAACTAATGTTAACTATGAACACATTAAAAAAGAGCAGGAAAAGGAGTTATGTAATCTCCGTTGCCATTTTTTAATTTATTTATTGGTTGTTTTGGCCTTAATTCTGTTGATACGGTGGAAAGCTGGTTTGTTCAGACTCATCAAATTTGATTGCCACCATTTAAGGACTGTCCAGATATCCTGGCAAACGTAATGTCCCATGAGATTAGAAGCTGGCTTGTATGAGTATGAACAAAGCAAGTGATTAGTCATGCACATTTTGACTCCGCACGGTCTCAGTGGGATTGGTAAACTAACTTCTAGTCACAGCACAATTTTCCCCAGCTGTTTTCGTTTTGCGAGAATACATTTAATAAGATTTAATACAGCCGTAAGAAAGGTTTCAAAAAGGTGAACTGGAATTTACAGTTATTTCTGCGTGGAAATATTTTTGTGTGACTGAGCGACTGTTTTTTTAAGATCATTACATCTGCATACAGATACTTTGCTCATTTGATAAGAGACCAAGATTGATTGTGATGCACAGTACAGTTGAATTCAACAAACTTGATATTTCAATACATCCAAACCAATATTTTCTCATTTATCATATTTTGGTGACAAGTTAACAGCTTATTACACATTACGTGAATGTCTGTTTTGACCTCAATTTTCCTGTTTTCCTTCTTTTTTAATTTATAATCAAACTCCTCTACAGATGGCTACTGGTTAAATGGTTTCTCTCAGGATCCTTCTATTCTTCCTGTAGATCTTAGCCTGGTTCTCTGCTATCTTCCCTGTCTAATCTAGCCTGGTCATTTCCACTTATTGCACTCTGTCTATGGGAAGTGAGTACTCGGTACAACTTTTAATGCAACTTCTGTGCATTACGTGAACATGTATACATTTCTGCATGCAGATCAATGTGGAGATGTCAGTCGCATGTACTTTCATTTCATCACTGGTCCATTTTGTGCTGCCATGTTATCAATTTGTACCGTGAATTGTGGCGTAATAATTGCATGGGATGAAATCTTCATGGGGAAAGCGGATCGATTTGTGTCACCTGTGTTTACCCAAACCGATGCATTTTGTTTTCTGATTTATGTGCTCATTTTCGGTGAATCCCAGTTCCTTTATACTGACATGTGAACATGTAGTGTTACTCTTCCATATGACTCCAAATATCATAATAAAGTTAACTTTACAAGACAGATGAGTCACACTTCTCCCTTCCAATAAAGCAGCAGTTTCCTATTACTGAGCTTCATCTCTGTCTCAGGCATTGTCTCTAAAATTGATTCCCAGAATGTAGCGTGGCATGCAGTATTCAAATTAACTACATCAGTCTTTGGACCTGTTGCATTGGCACTATCTTACTTACCATCGAGGTAACAGCCTCAAAGTTAGGGAGGTTAAAAGAATCATGCAGTGCCTGAGACAGAGACAGAGCCTAGTAATATACAAACCCCTCCCCATGTTTGGTTTACATCCTCCCCCATTTTATGTTGGTGGTCATGCACAGTTCACAGTGCAGGCGTATGTCTTCGTGCATGCAATATCATTGAGACATATGTTGCTGGTACATTTATACACAGTTACTCAGGTGACAAGCGACTAACAGGACTGAGTTACGAGTGTAAATGTTATAAGTCCTCCCAATATTATGCGCATTTTCATTCACGGTTATGTTACATGTACTTCCATCACAATATTAATTTTGCTGGTACTCAGTGGTGTTACATGTACATGATGTGCTCAATTGCACCTGTAGAGCGTTGTGAACCATATGGGCTCCGGGCCATATGGGCTCCGGGCCATATGGCCCGAGAGATCACAGTCAAGGCTGTATCCTTCCTGTACATGTATCCTTGAACCATTTTGTTTGTTTGGTTTTCCTTATTTGGACATGGAGACAGATTGTGAAGAGGGTTAAATGTAACGAGCTGCTGCAGTATTTGCAGCTACATGTATGGCTATGGCTGTGACTGTGTTGTAGCTGTGGCTGGGGGCTACGGCTAAAGGCTTTGTATGGTCTGATAGGCCAGCCAACGTCCTTTTAAGCATCCTTGCAACTACCCCAACACGCCTAACAAGATCTCAGGCTGCTCAACGTCCTTTTAAGCATCCTTGCAACTAACCCAACACGCCTAACAAGATCTCAGGCTGCTCAACGTCCTTTTAAGCATCCTTGCAACTACCCCAACACGCCTAACAAGATCTCAGGCTGCTCAACGTCCTTTTAAGCATCCTTGCAACTAACCCAACATGCCTAACAAGATCTCGGGCTGCTTTGTTTTACTGTCACACTTGCCCTGCATTGTATGTACTATTACGCGTCTTTATCTCTACTTGATGTACATGTACCCAAGACAAATTAACGTGACTGCAATAAAAAATAATCCAAGGCTGTGCTACATGTATGATATACCAGGTAACCTGCCAACTTAAGAGCATAAATGGTTATTTTTCCACACACACACACACACACACGTGTACTTGGCTGTATCAGATAAAATGGAGACTTTCAAAGTACTGAAGATAAATTAATTGGGCCAGAAATACATGTAAGTGAAAGCGGTACTCACAAAAGACGTGTACATGTATAAAAGCCTTCTCCTGTCCCTCATATCGGTCCTGGCTCCTGAGGCATTCTTTTGCAACTTTTCCAAATTTGCCAAACTCCAAAACATAGAGGCAAAACTCCATTGCACAATGTTTTTACTTACTGCAAGAGGCATCAAGCCCATTGTATAGTAATAGAGGTTGAACACTGTTTTTCCCTTAATCATATCAATCCTGCAAAGTCCTCCGAAGCCATGCAGTGAATTTTGCCGGGCATTGTTTTTTTTTTGGGGGGGGTAGTTTTAGAGTCAGTGTCTGTGTGCATGCTGTGGTCATTGTACAAGAGATGACTTGATAAATGTGTTCATGTACTTGTATGTTGTAATGACTGTCATGCTGATATAGGGTGTAGCCTTTCTTTACTTTATAAGATTTTAAGGTCTCAAAATGATTGCTGCTCATGTACATGTATATTATTTTTAACTTCAAATATTTACAAGAAGTTTGCTCAAGTTCACAGGGTTACTGTTTGGTTTGAAATTACGTGTTTCTGTGAATGTAGCAAACTTTCTGTTTGAGCCAGAACAATTGAATGTGGAGTTAGGAGAGACCTGCAGTGAGATGGTTGTAGTCACTATCTTAGAAGCGTCTATGGTTTCAAGCCACCGCTTTGTAATTTGGATGGAGTCTTCCGTTAGCATTCAGTGTTCAAACTTGCGCTGTTGCTCAGAGACTTCAGAGTCATATGTCATGATATCTAGATCTTTTCGAGTTGATCCGATGAGATTCTCTCGTTTTCTTGAAACTTGAAGAAAAGATGTCACGTATCGATAAAAGTGATTTTGTGCTGATTTGTTCTTTGCTGTCACTGCTTGTTTGGTCAAGGTTTGTGGGCTACCCAGGCAATTACACTAAGATCTTTGGTCTTCGCAACGAGGCCTGCAGCAATGGCGGGTGCCTGGTGGAGCTGGCGCAGCAGCTCCTGGTCATCATGGTCGGCAAACAGATCATCAACAACTGCCAGGAGGTTGCCATTCCGTAAGTGGAGGAGACATTCGTTGGATGAAATGTTGTCCATTTGGTTTAACAAGCTTCTGCAACTTTGGTTTTGCCATAGCATATTGTGAGTCTGATAAGTTATAGTTCAGTGAGAGTTTGATATACATGGACATGTATGTAAGTATGCCTAGAGCTTCCTAGGCAGTCAGAGATGATTTTGTTTCTTAAAGGTGCAACTCCTTTATAAACTGACTATTGTACACAACTTACATGTACAGTATGTCTTTCACAAAGTACCATTTTTTTTATCTGATATTGGGCTGGATTACTTTGGAATATTTCAAATATGAACAGAAAAGAACTGTAATTTGTCGAAAGTAAAAGTTTGAGTTCCACGTGGAAATTTTTTTGTCAATGTCATTTCAGCAAACTAAAGCAGTGTTGGCTCCGTTACAAGTTGCGTGGTTCACTTGGCGACCGTGAGAGCAAACGATGGGAGGCAGACTACCAGCTGGTACCCAATGAGGGACTGTTTGAGGAGTATCTGGAAATGGGTAAAGCCGCCCCTATTGAATAGTTGTTTTGATCGGGAACGTTGTTGGGGGGGGTTGACAATTAATGTTTCATTTTTACTGTCTGTTGATGCGGGAAATGCTGCTGGTTCTGCTTCAATGATAGCAACCTGTCTGAAAAAAATCATTACAGGAAATCGTGACTTCTGACAGTTGAGATGCAGCATGTTTGTGAAGCATGTTGTAGGAAGTTAGTCAGAATTGTGTATGGTAGAGCCATGCACCTGTATGCATCTCTCTGTTGTCAATAGTGATCCAGCTTGTCTTCATCACGTTTGGAGCAGGGATAGTACATATGTTCTGCTGCTTCAGAATGTGAAACACCCATACCCTCACTGTTGGTGTGATGGTACGGACGATAGCCCATACAGTTATATATATATGCATCTCTCCTCCCTCAACAGTGATCCAGTTTAGTTTTATCACATGTTTGTGGCTTGGTTGAAGTCCAAAAGGATGATTATGATTTATTGTTCTAGAGGTGGATGTCACACACTAGTGCCCTTAGTGTTGGTGTGACTGTGTGTACTGTGGAGCCCATGCAGTTATATGCATCTCTCTTGCCACCAACAGTGATCCAGTTTGGCTTCATCACGGTGTTTGTGGCAGCCTTCCCGTTGGCTCCCCTCTTCGCCCTGCTGAACAACTGGATCGAGATCCGCCTGGATGGGTCCAAGTACGTCTGCGAGGTCCGCCGCTCGGTGGCGGACAGGGCCCAGGACATTGGCATCTGGTATAACATCCTGGAGTTCATCGCTAACCTAGCCGTCATCAGCAATGTGAGTGAGCAGTAGTAGTCTCATTCACCGGTATGAGTTATTATATATTTCTGGTAATGACACCAAGGATTCCTCAAAAGCGCCATAGGCACTGTAGCTTGCAAGCCTGAAGAAGCCTGTAGAAAGCGAAACAGTGAGGAGCAGTTATAGTTTTAGAGGTGGGAGGAAAACCCCAGAGGAATATTCAAGGTAAAACCCACGGAATCAGGTAGGGACTGAAAACCCAATCCACATGTGGACCGGGCCGGGATTCGAACCCGGGCCGCAGAGGTGAAGGGCGAGGAAAGAACCACTACGCCTCCCTGACTCCCCAAGTTGTGGCCTGCTCTACGAATATGTGCAACATGTCGTCGGAGCCGCTTCTGAGTAGCAGGTCATAAAAAGTATCATGCACCATGGAAGTTAGTGTGAAGCATTAACATGTTTCACCTGCACAATGTCCATTTTTATTAGGAGGCCAATGTGAGTGATAGGTCAGTACAAAGATCTAACACCCTTTTTAGACAGGCATTCTAGAGTCGCCCTGAATCAAATAGAATTAAGAGCGACTCGACCCAATTACATTGTGGTTTCAGACAGACGAACTTAATACATACATTTGCATTGGGTTCGGCTTATGAGAAGAGCGACGTCTCAAACCAAGTTGCTCTGGTGTCGTTCCAAGCACCTCAAAGTGTTGATCTTTTACCTGCTAGCACGCCTGGTCTCTCTTAATTATTTAAGACGTCGCACTTTTGCCGTACTTAATTCAAATGTTACTTTTAATTTGGTTCAGCACGACTCTAGAATACCTGTCCGAAACAGTTGTAAGCTGACTTTTTCAAATATGAACTGAAAGAAAATTACTGAAAAAAAAAAAAATAGCATTATGGATCATTTTCACAGAGCAGGCACATTTTCGTTTGCATCATGCTTGAAATTTTCTTTACTCAGATATTGAGAAAGCTGCCCGTATATTTACCCCTTTTAATCCTACATTCTGAATCAGTCAAATCATACATATCACCAGTTACACTAATGCAATTGCTAATTTGTTATTTTTTTTTACTAGGCATTCTTGATCGCCTTCACCTCCGAGCTCCTGCCGCGGTTGATGTATCAGTACCAATATCGCTTCGACATGAAAGGATACGTCAACTTCACGTTGGCGTACGCTCCCAATGGTTCCACTTCGGAGCCCTGCAGGTGCGCACATGCAGCTCTGCCATGTTTGTTGCATTGTTGTCCCTTGACATACCTGCTTTAACTCCTCTCCCCCCCACAAGAAGTACCATGGCAGGTGCTAAAACTCCATCAGCGGGACAACAAGAATTGACTAAAGAAACACCGCAAGATCGCAGCGTGTAATTGTCTTACGGCAGTAGAACAGTTGCATTTGCTCACAACAGCGACTGTGTAGCACTTCAGTACTTTATTGCTTTCCTTGCTGGGGTATGTAGTTTGGGCTGTGCACAGCAGATTAGCAAAAACAGTGAATAACAAGCTCTTGGCCAATCAAGATCTGGAATCTGGGGATGAGAGGTAATGAATGATAAGGGCTATCCAACCTCAAACAATCTTGAAATTGTTACTTCAAAAAGAGAAATGTAAAGGTGGTATAAGGAGAAAGTGTCACTTCTCACAAGTGCAAGAAAACAGGCTGTGATTTGAGCGAGGATGACACACAGCTGTACGTTATACCAGACAGCATTACATAGCACGTAAATTTTGCCTGTTATTCATCCATTCTACTAACAGATATAAAGACTTCCGCGATCCCGAGGGAAACCACACAATATTCTACTATCAACTGCTGGCTGTCAAACTGGCCTTTGTCATCATCTTCGAGGTAATCTTGTATTCAGCCCTGCCTTTACATCCAGAAATTGTGATCTGAAAGTTGACAGTAGCATTCACTGAGATCACGTCTAAGTTACTTGGCCACAGCTCGAATAGTACCTGCATACCAATGTATACCAATGCAGGTACTAGTTGCAGCCACTTCCCATAGACTCCTGCAAAAGTTCTAGCCTTAGCCAGAATAATTCAGACACAGCCTCACTTTGATTTGGTTGAATTAAACAGGTGCAAAATGTCAGTGTCCTGTACTGTAATGGACTGTGGGCCCATTGTCACTGAGTGTTTTTGAGGAGACACTAAAGGTGACTCATGCATGGAGGGTGGAACTGATCAAGATGTTAACATACTCAGATGTATGTTACTCATCCTTGAACAAACCTCTATTTGCCATCTCAAAACTCTATTCTGTCAACACTAGCTCAGCACTTTTGACAACCCAAAAAACACAACTGACTCACTTGCTGCCGGGGAACCCCGTTTCAAACACCCATGGGTTTATACACAGAGCCAGGGTGCCCGAAATCGGACAGAAGAGCTGGTCTGGATAACAAAAGACCATGCTCAGAACAAAAGACCTGCTGCTGGAAATTGCCATCATTTTTCGGCTTGCATTTTTTTTAAGGTAATCCGTCACCGTCTGTAACAGCATACCACTGTTTTGGGCATAGCGCAAACAGTCATTCATGAGGGTGTAAACGTCCATTGAATGAAATGATGAATTTTTGAAGAATTTCGAAAACTGAAAATCTTGAAAGTCGCCCGTATGTGTGCACTGCATCTATAAAAGCACCCGGCAGCATGTGGTTAAAGCAACATCACCGAACAGGAAGTGAAGTGGGAGTTGAAGTGAGAGCTACTGTGCCTTTACATGGATCTTTTCATGGGCTGTCTGAGGAGACCATAAATTCCAGACGAGGATCTTGCCAGTAATTCCTGAACGATTTCTGTCTTTCTTGTTTTTCGGCAGCATTTTGTCTTTGGCATTGGTCGCTTCATTGACTTTGCCGTGCCTGACGTCCCAGAGACTTTGGAGATTAAGATCAAGCGAGAGGCATACCTCGCCAAGCAGGCACTGCAAGAGATACAGGTGAGTGTGCTCATATCAAGGTAACCTCATTCTCAGGTTTATTTTATCAAATTCAGCTGGTTTTTTCACATAAGTCTGACATGAGTCTTCAGTACTTCATCAAAAAGTTTGCAATTTTGCTCGAACTCTGAAAGTTTTCAATTTACTTGTATTCAGTTCTTCATTCTATTTCAAACTGTTCAACTGTGCAAAATTTTCATGTTCAATATTGTAATGTTCACAGTTTTCTGTTAGTTTCTTGTCGTTTCATGCATATGTTACTTCACTGCATTTGTGAATGAAGAAATGTTTCGTTTCAGATTTGAGACAAAATAGTTGAATGCAATGTTTAGCATTAAATTTGTGATCATTTTGACTGTACTAATCAATGCTACTAAATCTAAAGGAGCTAACCTTTCACAAGTGTGTTTGTGTGCCCAGCATTTTTACCGTAAGCCCTTTCAGTGCAATAATGACGAAAACTGCCATTTTGGATCTGAGATTAGCGACAGTATGCCTTAGCAACGGCATGGTCCCCATGCTTGCTTATATGCTTGCTGATTGGATGGTTTGTGTGTCACAATGCGAGTTGCAACTCCTTCGAGTACATTCACCACATCAGTTGATTCAGACTGCTGTGTTGAAAAGCGGCAGAGTTCATTCTTAAAAGCACTGGCCCATCAAACCGTACCGTACATCCCTGTAAAGACTAGGGCCGTCATTTCTGTGACGCTCTGTACTCAGTAGCTTTAAGAACAGAGAACACTGCATTGAGATCAAGGACAGTGAACAAAACCTGGGTAGAATTCAACAAAATGACTCCCACTGAAAAAAGTCTCTGTACATGTTCGGCTGAGTGTGCGAATACAATACCCAGTGAAAAGGATTTTGGTGGCGTAACAGCTTGCACAACGAGGATATTTCAAGCATTTCCACAAAAGTGGTGGCGCATCATTTGCTTTGCAGATTCTTGTCACATGTGTACAGACCATCTTTTCCTGCGTGATGAGTATGCAGCATTTCCAATGCAAAGCCCTAGCTTGGGTGTACAACCTTTATGCTAGAACTTGAATCAAAGAAGCCAACTGTGTTCTTTGCTTGGTGCAGATTTAAGTGAAAGCTTTGCCTTAGCTTTGCCTTCCTGTTATGTCCTTGTCATTTTGTTCATTTCTACTCTCATTTTTCCTGTAGTGGCCATTGAGTGTTTTAACCATTTGCATGTTGCTTTAGAGCAAGATCTGGACCAGTAGAAAATCCATTGTGTGATTTTGCGATGTTACTGCAGTGCGCTGATTGAATTTTTCATTTAATTATCAGTTCAGTGTTTAATTTGGAAGACAATTTCTACCTTAATTCCTGATTTTTTTCTTTCACATGTTACACCAGAATCCTAAAATTACCTCATTCAGTTGAAAACTGCAAGATCATTCATCTCTTCCACGTGTGTGAATCTTTAGGGCTGAGTCATTTGGAATAATTCACTATTCAAATATTTCACCATCAATTTGATCAAATATCCGAATATTCGGTCGCACCGACTGGCGGATTGTTGACGAACAAACCATATACAAAATCAGTTGCAGTAACACACAGTTGTACATTATGATCAATGTAATAGCTTCTCACATCTAGGAGTATCTTCAGCCACGATTTAGCAAGATTTACTGGTAAGAGATGAACAAGACTTCTTGCCCTGTTGAAAATTTCAGTTCCTTTTAATTGGTTTGATGAATAATTTAAATTTTAAATTATAAGATTTGTGACACTTTTCATTTGAATCTGCCTGAAACAAGCCACCATAGTGCAATTTTTCTCATTTAAAACAAACGAAAATTTTCCCTTCCTTTTCATGAATTTTGCATTCGAATATTCAAAATCGGAAAATAACATTCGAATATTTGACAATCGATCGAATATTCAGTTATTGGATATTCGGCACAGCCCTATGACTCTCTTTGGTCATTGTTTTGGTGTCAAAAGTAAATCCAGTTTGCAGAAATCACATTAGTACTGCATGTATCTACATGTACCTAACATAGCTGCATTATGAGATGATAGGAGTGTTTTCTAATTGTCAGCGTTTTGTCCATTCACATCGAATGCACTTTTATGTTCTTTTAAACAGACTGTGTGTTGCTTTCTCTTTGGACACGTATCTGCTTAAAATGTCAATCCTGCCAGGTTTCTATAACTCCCTGCACAGTTAGATTTTCGGCAGCAGTCTCAATGTCAGTCATTACTTTGGAATTGGAGAAAAAAAAATCCATTTCTGTCTCCAGAGGCTTCATTTTAAGCTTTAAGTACAGTGCAGTTGAGACACAACCAGTTTCCCGTTTGTTTCAATGATTTTTTTTTCCTGTACAGCGAAGCCTCTTTACTTTATGCCCACATCAGTGCACAAGCAGGCAAGCATGATCGCATTTCAGTGTCCTAGAAATCTGGCAGTCTATATTGATCAAGGTGGCGGTCGCTTTGGGATGGTGTCAGTGTTTTTTGTCCTCGTCTGAGTCTTGCATTGTTTGTTCACCCTTTCTTGTCAACAGGCTGATGAGAATCCTTCCAAACTCACTCCAAACCTAACGGTGCAGGCTGACTAACACTCAAGCACACTCACAGCTCTTAAAAGGGCATTTGTACTCACGATACGACTATGATTTGCTTTCAAGTAATGGCAAGCGACAAGTTCTTTGGAGGCCAACTGGACAATGCACTACAGGGCTGGATTCAAGTACACATATTCTACTGCTTCAGAATACCTACGTCTGTTTTCATTTACTCAACATCTGGACATACATTGTATGCAAGGAATCGTGGTACCAATAACATCTCGAGATATGGTTTGCTGAAACTTGGAGAGTAGGTAGTTTCGGCAGATCGCAAGTTCTGTTGCAACTGCCATTTTGTATTATTTCTGTCCTGATTTTTGGTGTAAGTTGCCTAACTAGTGTGTACACTAGTACACTAAAATGTAAAATTTTAGGCTTTTCTTTTGGGGGATTGGGATACTTGCAGTAGCTCAAAATAGGTCGCAATTCACGATACAGTGCACCGTGGCGACTTTTCTATGGCCTTGCGTAGGGGCTCCATGTATGACCAACAGTTCTGTAGTTGAGTCCATCACAAGTCCCTTCAAGTCCACCACAAGTCATCAGATGTAAAGCCAGGCAGCAGGTGATCCTGTGCTATCGTTAACAATTTCTGCTGCTTATAACTAGACCTGCAAAAGAACTTGGACTTGCGGTAGACCCGACTACTTGTTTCAGGCAGTGGTGGTGGTGTGTGTATGATTAACTTTGCCAATTATCTTTCAGTGGTCACAAAATGTACTCCATGAATAAAAGACTAGGTCAAGTAGACCTGTTTTGACTTTTTTTCCCTTAGAAAGACAAGATTTTCCACAGGGGAAGATCAATATATCCATTATCACACATTTCATGTTATGCGTATGATTTTGTAAGTCTATTTTCCTAATCTTCCTAGAAAAAAATGTGACTAGACCACTGTGTAAGAAATGAAGCCAGTCTTCCATATTACATCTGCATAATGCAATGGATTTGTTAAGATTTATTCTGGTGGTGGGAGTGGTTTAGACTGTTCTCCCTCCACATATTTCAATGGAGTGGTCAGGAATCGGTGCATTGCTTTACTGGTCTGTACATCAGAGGACGGCCAACAAAGCAATCTAGAACCGTTGAAATTCTTTACATGGGGATCAGCAGTGTAAGACACTACCCTCGCTCACCTCCGTTACATAGAGAACACAGCAGCACCTTCCATATTCAGCCAAGGTGGGACAAGTGTACAAAGATATGGTGTGAATGTCTGCACTGATGGCATGTAAACATACCGCGTACTTTACAACTGAGCAGTGTTTCATACTATATAAATTTCATTCTTTGAACAGTTTGGATGTTACTTGAGCACCTATCTTCTCTTTCTTAGTATATAAGTATTTGCTGTTACTAAATACTTTGTGTACTAGTTTATGCATGGGGCAAAACTTACTGGCAATAGTATACAGGTTTACTAATGTACAGTGTAATATATTTTGTATTTATTTATAGTATTTCTAGATGAAACCTAAATTCTATAGTAGTAGAAATGGTGTATGTTATGTTGGACACAAGGTTGTTTATATATATCGAAGAAAAACCAAGTTTATGTTTTATTTTGATTTTTTATTTATTCATTTAATTTCTTTTTTAATTTTGTTTCTTTAATTTTACTTAAGGTAAAGGAAATAAAGGGAATGTCTGTGTAAGGTGACCTTTACATGTACCTGCAAAACTGTCCCAAGAAGATATAAAAATGAATCAAGTTGAGTTCCTAACAAAATATAGTAGTCACTCAGCCATCCAGGACTGTTGTTTTTCCAATACATATACAACACTTGTACTATTTGTGATATTTACAGTTTCCTAATTCCAGGGGTTTTGATTTTCATTTTGTTGTTGTTGGTATTTTGTTGTGGGTGTGTCACAGTGTTGTAGTCGAGACCACTTAAGACCAGACACAAGACCAGTCACAAGTAAAGGGGTGAACAGTGAATGACAAAGGAATGCTGTTGTTGCTGTTCATTTGAAAAGCTTGTGACTTGAATTCAGACTGGAGGTCTTGTGCTGGTTTTATGTTGTCTTGTGGAGGTTTTAAGTGGTCTCGACTACAACACTGGTGTCATTGTTCTATTTTGCAAGGTCCACCTCGTATCTCAAGTGTTCAAGAAAGACTTTAAAATATATGCGTACATTTTGGGGAAATGCAATAATCCATTATGTCAAAATGGCATTGTCAACTTTGTCTGTTTTTAGCCGTCTCTGCTTTCAAGATGGTACCAGTCACGGTGTAGTTCTTTGTGTAGTTATGCTGCTGTGCACGTGTATCTTAAAAGCAACTATGCAGAAGTAAGCAGCAAGGAATGATGAGTTGGAACCAAAAAGGTGTCGTTTAATTAAAAACTATAGGCATGTAGAGTGATGACAAATGATGTATTTTTGTAGGTTCTTCTGAAGGGGCTGCATTGTCACTTCCGGTATATGTTAATGTATAATGTTACTGACAAAATGCAGGTAATGCGAGTTAAGAATGTTGAAATTTGAAGTACACGTTGCAGATTGCGATTTTGAAAGGTTAGTGCTGGTAATATTTAGTTTTTACTGGTATGTTTTGCTTGCAGTGAATTACGGCTTCATATCACTTGAGCTAACTAATATTGATTCTTAAGGTGATTATGAGAGGTTTTTTTCTGGAAATGAAAAAATGGGTTTGTCAGATTTCACGTTATTATGGTACTGGTGATTCCTGTACCTTGTGTATTGGCGTTTGCGTGAGATTTTAGTGAGCACCGTATTCTCTTTTGTCTTGGATCAAGATGAAACAAAAAAGACGACCAGTTCGTTATTTTTCGCAGTTGTGTATCCACGAGTCACCTTAATTCTCGCACTTAGTACTTTGACCAAATTTGTTCTTAAATAAACTAAATTGTTATGGCTTCATTCTCACTACATGTTGCTGAAAATACTAAATACTACATGGAATAGGAATAATGTTACAGAGAACATCGGATGACATCGAAGGAACAAGAACAGCGTCGTCTACAAACGAGAGTCACATCGGCTGCAATAAAACTACGTCACCGTAATTCGAGCACATACGTTGCAAACGTCATTTTATGGGGTATCAGTAATGCCCTACTTCTGAAAAAACCTGCCAGTTAATATCTCCTGAACAAGGAATTTTTTTTGCATTAATTACTTTGGTTTGGTTATTCACCGTAGTTTAACTTTCCATCACTTTCTCGTCTTCGTTCTCCTAGTTTTTAGGCCTATTTATGCATTTTTTGTCATTTTAATTTCAAGTTACATTGAGGCTTTCAAATAAATCGCAATTGGCATATATGAGTGATTGATCTAGACATTATGGCAAAACTTCTCTTTCTGCGTGTATTTCTGAAAAAAGTCCCAAAATACAGTGCCACCAAATCCCAACCGGTCGTCGGCAACAGAAACCTCAAAATATAAGGAGGGCAATGTTTTTTCAGGCTCCGTAGTATTGTTCATAACGCTCTCATTACATGTACATGTAGGTGTAGTTGGCGAAAGTTGATCGATGTCGTCATTTGTGCCCGTCTCAGACGTCCAACACCGATTGAGAGCGAACAGCGGTCATTTAATCCGTTTTCTGGACAATTTCAACCGGTTCATTTTGTATTTAGTCTGTAGAGTAAAACTTAATGCTCTGCTGACATTTCTCCCGAATTCTCACTGGAAAAGCTTTAATTCGCTCATAATATTCGCTGCAAAAAGAGAAAAACGCCGAAGTGACGATCGATCATCGACAGTAAATTAACGTCGGTGCATAATTTCGTTCAAGAGTTTCACGACTAGAGACTTGGATGCGTGAATATTTGCATGCGCGAATTTAGGGTGATCCAAGATAATGCAGATTTTTGGTATCACCAATAGTTGCATTTTTAGCAAGGTGATGATAGGTAAAAATACTTATTTTTTGTGATTAATGGGATACTGTTGACCTGTTTTTTTTTCAAACCGCAGAGAAGGTGCGCGTTGTTTCTGTGTGCTTTGGTGTTGGCACTTAAGCTTAAAATCTTAATACCAAACTGTTATATTTACAAGGCCATCTCACTTCATAGTTTCAGTTTATTTTTAATCTGCACGTTTTATTTGAAATGTTTGTCTTTGCCTGGTATCTGCTACTGTCGTAATATAATGTTTAATTTCATTTCCTATTGTATATTGTAAACTGGTACATGTGGAATTTTGAGAGTTTACTCCAGTCTCAGATATACGTGATAAATGATTTAAGACTGCTAGATCAGCCAGGTTTCTTCCGTTTTGGTCCAAGATGTTTAAATACTATCCGTTATCTGTTACTTGTACATATTGCACTTAATTTACACATCATGATTGTTGAATCAAAACATCTTGTAACTGATTAAACTTCAATAATATTCCTCAGAATCATTTTTCCTGAGACAGTGGTGGATAATTGAAGTGCTTGGAACCATGACCAGGCTTCCTTTCTTTTTTGTCAGTCTGACATCCTGTTTTCTTTATTTTTAGGAAGGCCTTTGTATAATTTCTGATCACTTGACCTTCTCTTTTAACCCTGCCAGCACATAATCTCTATAATTACTGGGTTTGTACATGCATGAATTGACAGATACACTGTTAGCATATATAATTTCCTACTACAGTATGCAGGGATTCTTCTTTTGTGGTATGTGGAGCCAACTCATTGGTCCCAGGTCGCAAACGTTCATGTGCCAATAGCATATCTTAAATTTTGTTGGCTAATTTGGTAATTAGTTTAATAGTAATTGAGTGGTATTCAATATAGTGAAATAATACAGTAATGTTAAAACAGTCAGAGATGACACTGTAATTTACTGATGTGGAATGTTGTAATGAGTCAAGAGGTACTCTCAGAACAGCTGGGATCCTAATTAAATCTGGGATGTCAGTTGCATCACAGACTTTACCAATTAATGCAAATGTTGACATTGCTGGCTGGAAAGATGAAAAACAAACTATTACCATCAAAGCAACACTGCCTATGCACAGTTATGTAGCATTGCATAATGAAAATGGGGTCTAATTGGATACTAACATTGCATTTTAGTAAGTTGGGTTTATTGGAAGTTTGTATGTGGACTAAAACTCAGTCATCCTACGTGTCTGGCCACAACTGGGTATACATGCACATGCAGGTTAACAAGCTTTCGTGAGTGCTGCATTATGTTTTATTTTCTGCTGGAAAAACTGATCTGTGGGAATACTTTAGTACACTCTCGTGTCCAGTTCGTACAACAGCAAAGGTAATGACAAGCATGTATCTCGTTCATTTACTATCGGGCGTGTGACACTCGCGTTTAACACCAGTATAACACTAAACACTCAAGTGTAGCAAATGAAAGCGTGACTATGTTGAAAGATATAGGCTCGTGTGTGCGTTGCTGACAGCAAGACCCTTTGAAACGGGAGTGGCCAGAACTGGCAATTAAATATGACATCAGTATAAAGTTTAATGTCACTGTTCCACTTGCTTTACAGAAATAAATTGCGAGATAACTTACCAGTAAGTTGCGTTGATTGTGGTTTTGTCCTGGATTTGGTCTGGACTTTCTCTGGCCGTACAGCCGTGATGTCGAATTTTCGAGAGAAAGAGTTGCAGAGTTAGGTCGGCACAATGTAGATTTTGTGGAGACCTGCTGGCTGGAGGTCAAGGGGTTTTGCCCCGAAAGAGACGGGCGAGGACCCACATGAGATTTTCTGATACATTTTTGTCGCCAAACACTAAGTTTCTGGCATTCGTGAACAGACTTTAGAACGAAAACTTTTACGTTCTTGGACACGCTTAGAAGGTTAAATACAGTTGGGCCTACAATGGAGGATTGTGTGGAAAGATGGCGGGGTTGCCGTTTTCCAGTACTTGACTTCGTTTCCGTCTGGGCTTTGTCTCCAAAATCCAACTCCGATTGTACGCCTAGTGAAGTGTTCAAATTAAATTAATGTAGGCTTACAAAAATATTTGCTCTGTTGCATCTTATTGGATGTTCCGTCGGCACTATTGGACTTACTGCATTTATTGAGTTAACAACTTCAGTGGAAGGCGGTTGAAAAAAGACGATGCCTGTAAAGAGACGAATCTCGTATTGGAAAACGGCTACACCTTAAAATAAACATGGTGGCAGAAAAAGTCCGCGGTAGACTGTTACTGATTGGTTGACTGAAGTTCCTCTAAGAAAGCCAATCTCTGACTGGCCCTCTTCACACTGCGCGCGCGGGAGCTACAATCCTGGCCAAATCTCAGGCCCCGGCCCCCTCTCACGGATAAATTTCCTACTTATGCACGCATGCGCACGCGCACAATCAGTACCGATCCTGTGCCCATTCGATTCGCTGCTCTCAGCACTTGGGAAATCCGAAGAACCAGATTTCTTTATCTTTGGCATCTGCACTTTGTCTTGTTAAACCCCGAACACAACAACTAGATACCATTTCTTTCGATAGTAGGCCTACTTCAAGCTATATGATCAAGTTCAATGGTAAGCTATGTACGTAGAGTGTACGTTTGCACTGAACATCATGTTTTTGCAAAATGCACAGGTTGGCTCCAAGAACACTAACGATATAGTTTATACTACTTATGATGGAAGGGGGCCACACTAAGAAATGACGATCTCGTTCACACAGGAAAAATTACTATTTTCAAAAACATTTAGCAGAGCACTAAAAATTCCACTTAAATTAGAAACTAGCAGCAAAAACGATTTGATGGGATTTTCTGGAGGAAACACTGAACAAAGTCAGAAAATGATCGTCGAAGTCGCGCCCTGTACATTTTCAATGGCCCGCTCACACTTCTTGCCGCCAAAGCCATTTGTGCGCATGCGTGCATAATTATTTACGAATGTATTAGTTAAGAGGTCTATGTTGCGTGTCGATGCGGGGCATGCGCTCCTGCTCGAGATGACAACATTGAGTGGGGGATGGAGACCTGGGGAGGGTAACAATTGATACGTGTCCAAACCATTTTTGCCATGATTGTAGAACATCATCATTCTCATCTATGGTGTGGACTGTAAAAAAAGAAATAAAGAAAAATTAAAAAAAAAGTGAATGATATTAAATGCAAGTATACACTGACGTATTTGCATCAACATTTCACACAACTGAAATACAACTCAAGGTCTGCAATGTTGAGAATGAATTATAATATGACAGGAGAAGTGCTTGTTCAACCACATCTTTAATGAGAAGGAGTTTGCTGTAAAGAGATTCTCCTCACAGGACAGTGTGTCTGATGAGAGATACACCACACATCAGATCCTCCACACAACACTTTCATTAATTCATTACGGTTTATTTAACACAACTATTGGGTTCCTGATTCGGCTGTCATTTTATGCTCGTAAAGGAAACGAGAGAACCCCCACCCCCAAAATAAAAGCAAAAATGGCGTGTCATTCACATAATAATATGAAAGAGATCAGACTTAGACAGGTGTATTGACATGGTCTGGGGACTTGCCTACATTGGTGTGCTTTCATTTAAAAATAGTCAAGAGAAGGTGTCATGGGGAACATCGAATGTTGACGACCGCCGTCTGTGTAAATGTGTTTTGCTACGCAATGCATGCACTATTGCAATGTTTCAATCACTCAGTCTTCAAACAGTAATGTTACTAATTTTGTTATCTTCTTATCAAGAACCGCAAAAAGCAGTATCTCTTAAATGGCCGAGTGGTTAAGTTTGCGGTTATGAGATCGTTAGACAGTGGGTTCGAGTCCCGGGGTTGGCTTTTTATTTTCTTAACGCTTGCTGTCACTCAATAGCTATAAGAGACTCTAATTCACCCCCGCCAAATACCAACAGTACCTTAGCCTACTGGATAAGC
>NW_019091445.1:499616-512314 GCF_001949145.1 Acanthaster planci
GCTCGAGCCCTTTTGGGGTTAAATGGATGGGCAGGGAGGAAGTGTGGTGGGCCGGGAACCCCGAGATCCCAGAAGAGTCCTATATGGAAGCCGGTAACTGCGATTCCTTGCGAATTTCAGGAGTCCGTGCACCTGAATGCTTGGTCAACACCGCATAACTTTTGGATTTTTCCCTCACCACATTTATTTTCCATCACAATGGGCGCAGAACCCACGAGGAAGTTTTCTAGGTTGGAATACAGTGAGCTAAAGGATTGATGGTGATTTATTTTCATGTATAATCCAAATTTCCTAAATGTTTGAAAATAAAACCGATCCCAACCGTGTTCGGGTCCATTTCTTTTCAGCGATATCAGTATAAAAGCTGTGAGGTGTGTGGTGTTCTTTACTACTGGCGATGGCGAATACTATGCGGTATTGATCCAGGTGTGGCACAGTCGAGCGGCACTCACTTCCTTGTTTTGTCGATGGAAAAAAAATGTTTTCCTTTTTTATAACCACGAATTTCGTTTGCTTTCAACGGCAGAATAATGTGATATTTTCAAAAAGAAAGTCTTACAAAAGATATGTCCCATATCTTCTAGGGCCACCCCCAACATCGCAACATAGGCGTTGCAACTGCGCTCTTTCTGTTGAACTGAATGGTTGATCCATCACTGGCCAGACAGGTCTGCCCCAAAATACAAGCAGGAAAATGATGAAATAAACTCAAAAGAGGAAAAAACGCTTTTATTCGCCATGGTTCAACTTCTCATCGCTTTCTCGTTTTCGCTCTCCATTTTTTTTTCTTTTCAATTTAGTTTCAAGTTACAGTGAGGCATGATTTTTTATTCATTCAAATAAATCATGATTGGCGTTGGTATTGATATGAGAAATTGATCTAGATATCCTGACAAACTTCTCTTTCTACGTGTATTTCTGAAAAAAAGTTCTAAAATACCATGCCACCAAATCCTGTCGTCGGCAACAGAAACCTCAAAATATATTGGCGGGCAGTGCTTTTTCAGGCTCCGTAGGTTGTAGGCCAGTGAATGGGCCGAAAACGGCATGCGCGGGCCAAATCAGAATTCGTACGCACTCGAATTCTCTACGAAATAGAGCATTTCTGGCCCATGAACTGTTGAAGATTAATATAAAAGACAGGTTTAGGCGAAACTGCGATTCCTTGCAAATTTCAGGAGTCCGTGCGCCTGAATGCTTGGTCAACAACGCATACCTTTTGGATTTTCCCCTCACATTAATTCTTTTTTTTTCCATGTCCCTTGGCGCAGAACCCACAAGGCAGTTTTCTAGATTGGAATAGGGCCTACAGTGAGCTAAGGGATTGATGCTTATTTAGTCTCATTTAGGATCTTATTTCCGGAATTTTCGACAATGAAACTGATCCCAGCCCTGTTTGGGTCCATTTCTTCTTAGTGATCTCAGTATAACAGCTGTGAGGTGTATAGTGGATGTTTATTATTGGCGATTCAACACCAATGCGGTATAACGGGTCCAGGGGTGGCACAGTTGCGCGGCATTCACCTCCTTGTTTTGTCGATGGAAAACGTTTTCACTTGTTATAACCAAGAATTTCGTTCGCTTTCAACTGCAGAATAATGTGATATATTCAAAAAGCAAGTCTGACAAAAGATACGTCCCATATCTTCTTAGGTCACTCCCCAACATCGCAACAGAGGCGTTGCAACCGCCACTCTTTCTTGTGATAAAGAGCGTATGGCTCTGGGGACGGGGCAGCGTGGATATCCGGGAGTTTCACAAAATGGCGGGTACCAACCACATCGCGTGCTGCAAGAAAACATTGCTTAACCCGGTCCGCACACACGCTGCCCATAGTCGCTGTTTTCATCAGAGCAAAGGTGCGAGGATTTCTCATCCAACGAAGAAAAGGGGAAAGACGGACCAACCGAAGAGGTAAACCAGGCGGTGTCGAGCTACACGTATTAAGGTAGGACGCGCATGAGATCTGACCTATTGTATTAGTGACTTGCAACCAAACCCTTTGTTTTGATTTTACTACACAGATATACTCAATGGATGTCTTCACACGCCTGTCAAGTTTATTATGATTATTATATATTTCTGGTAATGACACCAAGGATTCCAATCCTCAAAAGCGCCCCAGGCACTGCACTCTAAAAACTTCCGGGTGAGATTGGCCCAGAATTGGGTCCCATTCGGTATGACCCTTTTCTGGGTCAAAATATGACCCCCTAGGTTATATTTGACCCTTTCTGGGTCACTATTTCAGTATTTGACCCGGAAAAGGGTCATACCGAATGGGATCCAATTCTGGGTCAATCTGACCCGGAGGTTTTTAGAGTGTGTGGCTTGCAAGCCTGAAGAAACCTGTAGAGAGGAGACAGTGAGAAGCAGTTACGGTTTTTAGAGGTGGGAGAAACCCCAAAGGAATATTCTGGGTAAAACCCACAATCAGGTAGGGACTGAAAACCCAATCCACATGTGGACCGGGCCAGGATTCGAACCTGGGCCGCCGGGGTGGAAGGCGAGGAAAGAACCACAATAGGAATAGTCAAAGCACAGCTCGTACCCCGAGTCTTAAAAACAGCCCTTTTGGATAAATGCTGCTTTTTCGGTTTGAAGACAACATCCATATGAATATTTTAGAATCCAGATTTCAGCAGCAACAACATACGCAACACATATCCACCATGAAGGCGATCAAGGCTCTGTTATTATCCCCGCACATTAGGCTCACATCACCTGAACATTCCTGAAACCATCTTGGCTCATTGGGGAGTATACAAGCCCCATTTCGGCGCAAATATCAAAACCACATCTGCCCTCACGGGTACCCATTTATTCCTTGGAGTACTCAAAATTCCCAGTAACAAAGGACGCACACTGTTATGAATGGATACACATAATGCATTTAGAATATAAGTTGAATAGTTTATTACTTTTTAGTTGCAATTTTTTTTCATTTTAGAACTGACCAGTTCCCAATTCATAAGCAACTTGGCACATAACAATAATCTTTGGAATATTACAAACCTAGTACATCATCCAAGTCCATTGCCTTTTGTGACGTGCACAACAAAATTCTCCAATTTAACTTTTATTATCACATTTTCAAAATTTCTTCACATTTTTATCAACCGAGACAAAATAGTCGGTGCTGACAATATTCTCTCGATCTGAACTCCTAACAGAACACTGCGTAGTCTATGATTAAATGATTTATAAGCAATCTTACGGGCAGTGTAATACTTATCGTATTCATCCTGGATTTAAGAAAACTTCAGTGAATTAAACCCACAGAAATAATGCCTTAACTGTTCATATCATCGCTGAGATACACACCTTATTGTCAATGGTGTGGCAACCAAAAAATACAATATGCCTCCATTTCCACATTTTTAGAACAAATACTGCATTTTAAAAATACAGTGTGATTGGGTAAAGTGTACATGTAAGTTTAATTCACGACTACATTGCATTGGGAGGAGCATGGCCACGCAGTCAACTTCAAAGTCAGACGACTGGAATCCCCTCCAGTTCATTTAAACCTACCTCGCTAATTAAGATAAACCTACCTTGAGATTCAACCAAAATAGTGTCGGTAATTTTCAGAAAAATAAACATATACAATATAATATACGTTCGATATGTGATATATTATTACTGATCAAACTGAAGAAGAAAACTCACAAATGAAAACGAACAAAATTGTACCTCTGAATACTAACCAATTTTTCTGAACTTAAAACCAAAGGAAACGCCTTAAGACAACACAAATGCAATACCTACAAAGCAAAAATAACAGCAACAGAGAGAAAAATAATCATGGCAATGAAAGTGAAACGGAAACGCGACCTTAAACATGGGCTGGTAGATCTATTCTACTACGGTGCTGCCAACATTAATTTTTTTTCTTCCTTTTCTTGAGTTTAGTTTAATACACAGGTGCATTTAGGTAATACAAATTTTAAAAAAAGAAAAAAAGGTCATTAATTGTAATTACAAATGTATATGACATACATGAAGCACACACTTTGGATACTAGATCTAATGCTGTATTTCATGACAGAGGTATGGTTATCAATCCCGGGACGAGGCGATCAAGATGTAAGCACTGAGGAATGTTGTACTATCTTTCTCAACTGAAATCAATCGATGCAGAGTCCAGATCATCTCAAAACACTTCCAGAAAAAAAATTCAAGTTTCTTCCTCGGGTCTGACCCAGACTTCCTGCAGTGCCTGTCACAAATTCAAGATCAAACCACGCGTATGTTTTGATCCTAATTTTCAACCGAAGCGCGGATCTCGTCCAATGCACTTGGGGGAAAATGCAAAACTAAACAGGCACTGACTTGAAGTTTACCTCAAAATCTGTAGAGAGTTTGACAGGACTTTCCTTTTTAGGGGGTTACCTCCCGGTAAAACCTCGATTCCCAACTTGTTTCATTTTGCATTCTTCCCTTTTCACAAACCTGCGGTATCTTGACCCACAAATTCTTCAATATCAAATCCTGCATAAACACCACCAAAATAACTGGAAAATAAAAAAGGGGAAAAAATCCTCGCATTTGGAAAATCAGAGTTGTTAAAAAAACCACACTAAAACTTCTATAGACAAAGGTTCTTTCTACACACATGCCTTTTTCTTGATGTTTCAAGCAACATCGCTGCCCTTCCAAAAATAATCTTGCAAAGACCAGTAATTGAGCTACAGGAAAACGGTTACCTCCCACATTATTTCCTTGCATCCAGAAACTCTCAAATGTATTTCATATTTCAACTACTACGGTACAAATAAGAAGGCCAACAAGATAGTCCAAAAAATTGAAGTACATGGAATGTTTCGTAGAAGAAAGGTAAACGATTTGCCAAAATATTGCAGTTAACGTCATTTTCTGTTCTCCATAATTGTTGTCTTTGCCTCGACCTGTCTGTGACCTCTCGTTTCATTCTGCAGCTAAGCTTCCACTGCAAATCTACACGTATAATAGACCTTGCCATTGCTATGGTTTACGTATTTGCTTCTGAACAATGAATTTAGTGCATAGAGTTTTATTCAAGAAAAGCTGCTTTGTTTTTTTTTTTTTTTAAGATAATGCAACAGGAAGGGGTCTGCATAAAAATGATCAGACAACTACGGGCAGGTTTTCTTTCTTCACTTTCAAGGTCCGACTCTTCAGCTCCATTGGATGCAGTTTGCAAGGACGGCACGCCTGATCGTCTTCCATCTGGGGGAGATCGATACCAGTGCACGAAAAGTGCGGAATCAATATCACTGCACCCAACGGGCTGTCACTAACAGTTCATTTGTGAAGGTTTGGTGGGGTTTTTTGGGGGGGCGGGAGTTTCCAACTTCTGAAGGTGCGCCACATGATCTGTTGGAATACAGGGATCTACTCTATTACACCCGAGTCAGGTGGAGAGGAATGTGCTTGTGGCAGTCAATTGAAATGAGCAGGATCTCTACATCCCTTGTATAATCCAAGAATCCTACAAATCTCCAACTTCACCCGTGTAGAATTTGTGTCCATAAGACGTGAAGCTTTTAACAAAAGGAACCTAATGGGATACGGCTTTGGCCAGAAGAAATTGACAAGAAATGAAAAGCCTACAACAACCCGGAGAGAGGAGTCTGAAATCCATGAGGAGTAAATGAAATCTAAAACGAAAAACGATGGCAGCAGCACAGAGATTCACTACTCATGGGGTTGCCTGTTGCATTAAGGTATAAACGGGCATGCAGAGTGTGCTTCAAGGGTGTTCTTGAGCCTACCGACAACCTTGTCCATCATTATGAGGTGCATGGGCGAACTGGGTACCTGGGTACTCGGATACCTGGGATTTAGCGTTTCCAGGCTCCCCAGGATGCAGCCGAGCTGGCGGCAGGCTTGGGACCAGCGCCGCTGCTGCCGGCACCGATGCTGGGGAAGTCCATGGTGTTGGTAGTGTCTGGGGGCTTGCTCCAGGGGGCATCGCGCACAACAAACCCGGGGCTGTTGGCCTTGGTCTGCTGGGAATCGGCCTGGCGGCTGGGCGGCTTGGTGTACTGCTGCAACTCAGCCGTCTCGTCGATCTCTTGTAGCTGCGGGGGTGGAGAAACGAGACAGGCCAAAAATTTAGTGGAATAACTGGAACATGCCCTCCTGTGGGATATTTTATGCTTGATTAATTTAAGAATCTGTGCATTTATCAGTGATGGACTCGTGGACTTGTAGGGATTTGTGATGAGCTTCATAACAACATCGCCAGACAGAAACATTTATTCACAAATTCCTCCCTCGAGTAGTGTACCACGACTCTGACCCTGGACACTCAGATTACGAAGTTCATTACCATCTTCACTCTACAATCTGCTCAACACGCAGGCTTGTTGACCAATTTTGGATATTGCACCTGTCAGAGAAGGTGAAACAGCCCCGTGCATTTCTCCAGTGGTTTACGCTAGCACCAGACAGCGGTCGTTTTCTAGGCTACTCACGTATTCTTCCTCCAGGTTGAGCAGGTACTCCCGACACTCCTCGATGTTCTCCTCCAGCCCCGTGATGGTGACCAGGTCCAGGTTGGCGTCGGTGGAGCGAGGGAACCGGATGTCCACCTTGTAGAGGTCCATGACCTTGCTGATGGCCCGGCCCTTGGTGCCGATCAGCCGACTGTGGATGCGGTGGTCAATGTCCAGCTCCACTGTGGTCTGGTCCTCCTAATGCCAGGAGTTCGGGGGGGGGAGAGAAAGGAATCAGTCCAACCATCCTGAAGTGGGTCACTTGACCGCCTCGCATCTGAGGGCATGTTGACATGATCTGGCTATTTCAATTTCTATTTTTGAAATTGTTTGCGGTAGCCGCTGCTTTATCAGGCCAGCCAACCAGGGCAAGATTTGTGGTCACGGATTCGAGTCCCACCCGAGTATAAGCTTTTTTTGACTTTTTTGCAAGCTCTCTGACAAGCACCGAGTATACAGTGCTTGTAACAATACATACGTCAGGTAAGGGCAAAACCTGTAACTAAAATTAACGACCTGGCTACCTGTATACGCATGCGCGGCTAAGAGGTTCAAACTTTCAAATGTTCATCCCTGGCTGACACTTGTTTGTTTTGTACAAACTCGCCGAGTCTGAGAAGTCTGTGGACGCAAGCCATGTGCTGAGCTTGAGCATGGCCTGTGCGCAGTAGTGAATATCAAAGGAAAACTAATGCTGACCACGGCGTTGGCCAGAGAGGTATCTGGGCAAATACTGGACACCCCGGGGGCTATTGATGACATCGTATTACGCAGTAAGAAGTATCAAACGACTCTCGTCAATCAGTATTTGTGGCAGTTGGCTGATTACCACAAGGTGGCTGCTATATTTCACTTTTTTCATTATTCAAATTTTCTGCCCAAAACAATACTTTCAGAACATTGAAGATTCCACTATTCCCCCCAAATTTTGAAGCATCGGCGCCACTTTGGATCGCAATTATGATCGATGTGTACAAAAGCCACTGATTCTTAGGATGGTTAGGATTAATGCCAGGCATGCCAAGAATTTATTATTTTTTTTTCTCTCCTTACCAAGTTGTGAACGATGTCCATGATGGCGTCCCGGGCAGCCAGGGCGTTCTTCTCATAGCCCACCACAGTGATGAGGTTGGGGTTGGCGGCATTGCGGTCGGCAAACTGGATGCTCTTGACCTTGTGGTCGTCCTTGATCTTGGAGATGATGGCGCCCTTGCGACCGATGATCTTGGGATAGTGCTTGGCGTCCACATCGATGCTCACCGAGAAGTTTTGCAGGCGCTGTGCCGGGGTCAAAACAAAGAACGTTACTCACGGCTTTCCCCAAGGAGAGTACCAAACCCAAATGTTGTCTTACCAGAGCCTCAACAGCCAACGGGGTAACCTTTAGGTACACCACTTTACACAATCTCCCGCTCAACTCCAAATACTATGTGTTTGTAACTGTCGCTGAAGGTCGAAACACCAAATATAAAATAACGCTGTTACTAGTTTTGGGGCAGGAAGTGGGGAAGCGGGGATGGAAAAGGTCAGAGGTCAAGAGATAAGCTCACCCTGTCTTCCTCAGAGAGACGTAGCTCGTCCACCCTGGCCTTCAGGGCTCTCACCGCATTGTCTACATTGTCAGCGGGCCCACTCACTTTGACCAGGTTGGATTTCTGCGCAGCTGGGGGGATCGCAATGTTCACCTGTATCGCACAGAGTTGGAAAAATGACCCTGTCAGCCTCAGCTGTGAATTTATGGCTGCTTAACTGACTGACTCAAAAAGTAATGTAATCTGCTATCTTCTGCTGGAGATACCGGCTGTCATGTGACCATCCTTTAAGGAATTTAGCAACATCAACAAATTCATTAAAGAGTCCCTCTGTCAAATTTTCAGTGCAATCCAATGGAGGGCTCTGCTATCATTTAATACATGTAGTTCAGATTCTAGCGTGTGTTGGTCCATGCACCGATAACAGCCAATAGGAAAAGTTATCATTTAGGACCAAGATCTCGGCAAAATTGCCATTTTGAGAGAAAGGCAAGTTCAGTTTTCATAAAATGAGTATCAAAATGACCACAAGACATCGATGAGAAAAACTTCTGATGGCTCGGCGCGACAAACAATGCACAGCGTCAGTATCCGGGAAAATGTTTGGGAGAGCAACTTCAGCCCATCAAAGCCAGGGAATAAACTCAGTGGTAGAGATTTAAGGTTTCTTCAGGTTTTGGAAATGGCAGACATAGTTTTAGCAAACAGGAAAGACAAACATGAATCTGTACAGGTGGGGTACGCCTTACGTCATAGTCTTCCATCATGCGTCGGATGCCGGCACCTTTCTGGCCGATGACAAAGCGATGGTAGTCAAACGGCACCTCGACCTCCTCAGTCACAGGGACAAGTTTCTGTCAGAAGGGGAAGGCAACCAAAAATGCTGTGGCTTGCTACAGAATTACACACTTGAGGATAAAAACACGTACTGATTGTTCATGCTGACAGAAGTTAAACTCTGGCTGCTAACAGCAAATTCCCTCAAAGCGTACATACCCATTCAAGTGTTCGGGCGAGAAGTATTTCTGTCCAGTGTGTTTGGGAGAGAAGTATTTCCGTCCAGTATTTCATGGAATTACGATTCATGTTCTAGTATTTGTTTTCATTTTCACATTTATGGATTATTCATTTGTTTTTTAACTGGCAGCCAGCCATTGATTTGCTATCACTGGATGGCAAAAACCACGACTACTACTAACAGAAGGCCTAAACATACATGGTGTCAGAAGATCCAACAGCCATCCACTTTTTAACATAAGAATAATTGAGCACCTGCTAACCTTGATGACAATATAAATGTCTCCTTTATTTTAACACCACAGCAAGACTTTCTTTACTTTGTTCACGTTCGTGAGCAGTGAAATCGCACAACATGTAACCCTTGAAAGACTCATTTCTACATGACCAACCTCCAGTGCTTCCTTGGCCAGCATGCAGTTCTCATTCTTGCCCGTGATGAGGATGATGTCACATTTCTTGGGCTTGTCGTCTTCACTGACGTCGCTGTTGTTGTCGCCATTCAGGACCACGTCACCGTCTGCAGTCAACAGAGAGAAAAAGAACAAACGTAACCTTCAACCATTCATCTGGGACAGGGACCACCTCTATTTCTAAAAACGAGAGGGTTGTGGTGCTGTTGTAGTTCACTAGTGCTGCTGCTGAACCAAACCAATATGGCATAGCATTGATAGCGCACGGAATGCACGCAAGAAAACTCGATAGAAACAGCGAACACACCAAAAAAATGCATAAGCCCCGACGGCACTTGGCACATGTGCCTGTACACATGCACTGTAAATGTAAGCTCTCGGACAAGCACTGAGCATACAGTGCTTATTAATATACCTTGGGTAAGGGCAAACCTGCTATATATAATTAACATCTCCCCAACGCAAAAAAATACATCTTGAAAACAGTTCGCNAGATACCTGGGATTTAGCATTTCCAGGCTCCCCAGGATGCAGCCAAGCTGGCGGCAGGCTTGGGACCAGCGCCGCTGCTGCTGGCACCGATGCTGGGGAAGTCCATGGTGTTGGTAGTGTCTGGGGGCTTGCTCCAGGGGGCATCACGCACAACAAACCCAGGGCTGTTGGCCTTGGTCTGCTGGGAATCGGCCTGGCGGCTGGGCTGGTGTACTGCTGCAACTCAGCCGTCTCGTCAATCTCTTGCAGCTGCGGGGGTGGAGAAACGAGACAGGCCAAAAATTTAGTGGAATAACTTGAACATGCCCTCCTGTGGGAAATTTTATGCTTGATTAATTTAAGAATCTGTGCATTTATTCCGGGGATTTCCATCCCCGCTGAGAAGCGGGGATGGAAAAGGTCAGAGGTCAAGAGATAAGCTCACCCTGTCTTCCTCAGAGAGACGTAGCTCGTCCACCCTGGCCTTCAGGGCTCTCACGGCATTGTCTACATTGTCAGCGGGCCCACTCACTTTGACCAGGTTGGATTTCTGCGCAGCTGGGGGGATCGCAATGTTCACCTGTATCGCACAGAGTTGGAAAAATGACCCTGTCAGCCTCAGCTGTGAATTTATGGCTGCTTAACTAACTGACTCAAAAAGTAATGTATTCTGCTATCTTCTGCTGGAGATATCGGCTGTCCTGTGACCATCCTTTAAGGAATTTAGCAACATCAACAAATTCATTAAAGAGTCCCTCTGTCAAATTTTCAGTGCAATCCGATGAAGGGCTCTGCTGTCATTTAATACATGTAGTTCAGATTCTGACGTGTGTTGGTCCATGCATCGATAACAGTCAATAGGAAAAGTTATCATTATGGATTATTCCTTTGTTTTTTAACTGGCAGCCAGCCATTGATTTGCTATCACTGGATGGCAAAAACCATGACTACTACTAACAAAAGGCCTAAACATACATGGTGTCAGAAGATCCAACAGCCATCCACCTTTTAACATAAGAATAATATAAATGTCTCCTTCATTTTAACACCACAGCAAGACTTTCTTTACTTTGTTCACGTTCGTGAGCAGTGAAATCGCACAACATGTAACCCTTGAAAGACTCATTTCTACATGACCAACCTCCAGTGCTTCCTTGGCCAGCATGCAGTTCTCCTTCTTGCCCGTGATGAGGATGATGTCACATTTCTTGGGCTTGTCGTCTTCACTGACGTCGCTGTTGTTGTCGCCATTCAGGACCACGTCACCGTCTGCAGTCAACAGAAAGGAAAAGAACGAACGCAACCTTCAACCATTCATCTGGGACAGGGACCACCTCTATTTCTAAAAACGAGAGAGTTGTAGTGCTGTTGTAATTCACTAGTGCTGCAGCTGAACCAAAGCAATATGGCATAGCATTGATAGCGCACAGAATGCACGCAAGAAAACTCGATAAAAACAGCAAACACACCAAAAAATGCATAAGCCCCTGCATAAGGGTTTGAATTTAGCTAGCACAGCTCTGGGGGCAGCTTAGAGTTTACCAAGATGGTGCAGAAAGCTATGCCAGTCTCATCGGTCCGTGCCTGAACGACAGTAGGTCACTGCAGGTATCAGTAACTACATAATCTGGGGCACAAAAGCCCCTACGTCAACCACTCCACTGCTTTGAGTCCTTACCTTCAGTGTGCTCGGCTGCCGGGTTGCGGTCGGGGAACTTGATGCCCACCTCGTACTGGCTGGTGATGGCCTGCACGCAGGAGCCCTTGGCCCCCATGATGGTGCAGTGATGCTTCTGGGCGATACAGCACTCCACGGTGACTTGTGATTTCTGATACAATCAAAAGAAATGGCACGAGCAAGTTAATAAAGCAAATCTGTGCCCATGAACTGACAAAGAAACGGGGACTACTGGCTCGAGACTTGTGAGTTGCGCCCCAACCCAAACTCACAATATGCTGAACGTAGATTGCGTCATCCTGGGAAAACGGGGGGGACCCTCGCCCTGTGTTCGTAGTGGATAAACCCCATGTCAAACAATGGCTACATGCATAGCTTGACATGCATAAGGGCTTATCAACTACGAACACTGGGCCAGGGTTCCCCTCGTTTTCTTTTTTTTTCTCAGAATTACGCAAGCTACATTCAAAATTCGCATTTTGGCATGAACAGAAAAAAACCTTTTAAGCTTGACAAATGGCTCTGCGTTCGATTTGGATGCTTCCATATTTATTTGAGCAGATAAAATCAGAGAAACCATGTTTTCCTTAGAGTTGCTCTTAAATGAATAAATCCTCAATGAATGCAAGTACAGCACTTTAAAAAACCAATGGTCAGAGATTACCATTGCCTTCACTTTAATCCATCATGTGAGTTGGAATCACCGGCCCAATCGTACATTGAAGTAATCACACATTGCACACTGCGATATAGAGACCTGCTGATGGCCAGCAAATTCAGTTCTGTACTTATGTCCACTGTCTAATGCTACAGTAGGGTTAACAATGTTTCGAAATCGCATGCAAAATCGCATAATCAAGTAGGCTGCAAGAGACATCTCCCAACACACTTTGCTGAAACTGTGCCAAAATGACAGAAGATATAAGGTCAACTAAAAAATCCGATCTGCAAACAGGTCCTCATGCAGTATCAATTCCCAGTGTACATTTGCAGCTTTCTTTTCAGTAAGCATACCAAGTCAGCCACTATCTCAGCGATGCGGGCCACGGCTCCTTCTACGCAGTTCTTGGGCCCCTTGACCACCACACTGTCACTCTTGGAGCCC